>CM019150.1:110775464-110985680 GCA_009733165.1 Naja naja | reverse complement strand
CCTGATACGCCCTTTTCTCGGGGACTGCGACGAGCATCCAGGCAGTGGGAGGTGCTTAGTCTCTCCGTTCTGATAGGCTGGGCTTTACTGAAGGACGTTTTGACTCCTCCTCTCCTCCCGTACGTCCCCCAGTTTAGCGAAGACGAAGGGCCACCACCGAGCCGACAGAGTAGATCCCAAGCTATCTCAAAGTCAACGAGGACACGAGGTCGGAACAGGAAGAACCCACCCCAGACGGAAAGGAAGAAAGGGAGGGGCTGGATGCTCGTCGCAGCTCCCCGAGAAAGGGCGTATCAGGTAAGTACCACCCATTCTCCAGCGAGCTGCTCCGAGCATCCAGGCAGTGGGACATACCAAAGCTGGGCCTGTCCTACGGAGGGACTCCGTCTGGGCCGAAGACCCCCCGGCCGAGTGGACCCGTTGCAACACTCTCCTGCCAAAGGAAGCGTCAGCCGAAGCAAAGACATCAACCTTGTAATGCCGGACAAATGGTGATGGCGAGGCCCAAGTGGCTGCTCTGCAGATCTCGGAGATAGGAGCCTGAGTGGCCCAGGCAGCGGACGTAGCGGCACTCCGCGTAGAGTGGGCGGTGATACCGGAAGGCACTGGCAGGGACTGTGAAATGTATGCTTTCGCAATAGTGGCCCGCAACCAGCGACCAATGGTAGAGGAAGACACTTTCGCCCTTGGGAGGCTGGACTAAAGGAAACAAATAGAGCCTCAGACTTCGAAACGGAGCTGTACGCTTAAGGTAGACACGCAGGGCCCTGCGGACGTCTAGACGATGCCACTGGTGTTCCAGGTCGTGAGAAGGCTGCAGGCAGAAGTTTGGAAGAACCAGCTCCTGCGTCCTGTGGAAGGCGAATTCACCTTCGGCATGAAGGTCGGATCAGGACGCAACACCACCCTGTCAGAGTGGAAACGCAGAGATCGCTGCGACACGACAAGGCGGCAACCTCGAGATGCGCCGAGCTGAAGTAATCGCGACCAGAAAAACAACCTTATAGGTTAGGAATTGGAGGCTGATGGACCTCAGGGGCTCAAAGGGATCCTTTGTGAGAGATGCAAGAACCAGGAGAGGTCCCATGATGGAAAACGGTGGACCACAGGAGGGCACAAATTGGTCGCGCCCCGAAGAAAAGCCCTAATTCGAGGATGGTGCGAAATGGAAGGAAGGCCAGGCCAATGCACCACAGACGCAATGGCTGCCACCTGACGCCTTAGGGTGTTGGGTGAGAGGCCTTTGTCTAAGCCTGCCTGAAGAAAATCCAACACCTGAGCCACCGATGGAAGAAACGGATCCGCTCATGGCGACACCATGTAGAGAAGGACTTCCACGAGGCCTCATATATCCTGTTAGTCGACGGGCGGCGAGCCGCCTGGATGGTGGTGATGACCCTCGACGAGAGTTCTCTCCGCCTCTAAATGTTGCCGTTCAGCCTCCAAACGGCTAGTTGAAGCCACTGCGGGTCTGGATGCAGGAGCGGACCTTGGGTGAGACACACTTTGTGATCTGGGATCCTCCAGGGTTCTTCCGTGGAGAGGCTGCGGAGGTCCGCAACCCACGGCCTCCTGGGCCAGAAGGGAGCGACTAAGATCAGGGAGGCCTTCTCTGCCAAAAGCTTTTGAATTACCCTGGGGATCAGTGGGATGGGAGGGAATGCATACAGCAGACGGGAGGCCAAGGGCAGCGAAGAGCATTGACTTCCTCCGCGCCTGGGGCAGGGTATCTGGACACAAACCTGCGAAGATGAGCGTTGAGGGGGGAGGCAAACAGGTCCACGTCTGGGCAGCCGAACCTGAGCGTCAGCTCTTGAAACAAGTCGGGTGAAGGCGCCACTCGGACGGTCCACTGTTGCTCTGCTGAGCCAATCCGCCCGAGTGTTTTCCACGCCCGATATATGTTCCGCCCTTATGGAACCTAGATGGCGTTCTGCCCAAAGACACAGCCGCTCTGCCTCCTTCATCAGGAGGACAGAGTGGGTACCCCCTTGCCTGTTCACATGTGCCTTCGCCGTGACGTTGTCTGTGAGAATGAGGACGTGGTTCCGATGGATGTGAGGAAGGAAATTGCGGAGGGCGAGATGGATCGCCCTGAGCTCCAGCCAGTTTATACTGTTCCGCTGTTCGTCCTGCTGACCAGCGACCTGACATGACCAAGACTGAAGGTGTGCGCCCCATCCGAACAGACTGGCGTCTGTGGTAATTATGAGCCTTTCTGGCTCCCATAGAGAGATCCTTTGTTGATGGACGGATTTGTCCACCAAAGTAGGGAGAGTCTCACTTTTGTAGGCACCCGGACCTTTGCTGTGGAGTTGCTGCGACCCGACCTTTGGTATGGCAGGAGAAACCACTGGAGCTCCCTAGCATGGAAGCGAGCCCAGGGAACAATAGAAATGGAAGAAATCAATTTACCTAGTAATGTTGACAAGTCAGCTAAAGAGACCTGCCGCGAGGACCTAACACGTTGGGCCAAGTTCCTTATGCTCTCTAAGCGATCTGGGGAGAGGAAAACCTTCTCCTCTAGAGTATCAATAATAGCCCCCAGATGGGACAACCGGGTTGACGGGGAGAGATGGCTCTTCTTCCAATTAATAGAAAACCCGTTTGCTGTAAAATCTGCAACGTGAGTTTGGTGTCTATGTGAGCTTGTCTAGCTGAGTGGGATAAGATTAGGATATCGTCCAGATAACACTGGAGCCTAACCGAATGCCCCTAAGGTGAGCTGCCAGGGCCGCCAGGACCTTCGTAAACGTTCTCGGGGCCGAGAAAGACCGAAGGAAGGGCCACATATTCATAATGGTGATTATTATAACAAAATCTAAGAAATTTCGAGTGGGCAGGCCGAATTGGTATGTGCAGATACGCCTCTGTCAGATCGATAGAAGACAGGAAATCACCTCGTCTGACGCTAAGAAGGATAGACTGGAGGGTGCTCATCTTAAATTTGCGATAGACCAATGATCGGTTAAGCCGTTTGAGGTCCAAGATCGCCCTCCAGCCCCTGAGGCTTTAGGGACAATAAAGAGCAAAGAATAGAAACCCTGTCCCTGCTGGTCCTTGGGAACAGATTGAATGGCCCTGATGTGTAGCAAGTGGTTAATTGGGATTCCATCAAGGCCCTTTTTCAGGTACCCTAGAAATGGGGCATTGCATAAAGAAACTTGGGGGGGCAGAAAGGAATTCTAACGCTAATCCAAAACGAATGGTGTCGCGCACCCAGGCATCAGAAGTGGACAACTCCCAACGGTCAGCAAAGAAACGAAGCCGTCCACCTATAGGGGCTAGAGCCCCGATTAGCGGGATCTACGAGATCCTCGACTTTGTGGTCCCCTGAAGCCCCTCTTGCCCTGACCCCCCCGTCGACCCCTGTCTGAAAAATCTGACCTATCTGACTGTTGGCTGCCCCTGTAACCCGATCCCCTGAAGGACCTGGAGGAGAAAGAACTCTGGGAGTAGGGACGGAGGGCCCCTCGAAAGGGCTGTGAGAACCTACTGTCAGTACGACGAAGAAGGGAAGGGAGGATCTTTCGTTTGTTCCTAGTCTCTATCAACAGAGGATCTAGGGCAGGACCAAATAATTTACTAGTAGAAACTGGGGAGGAAACGAGTTTCCATTTATTTTTACTATCCGCCTGCCAATGCTTAAGCCACAGTAATCTCACGGGCCGTAACGTGTGAGGCAATGGCCCTGGCTGAAAACTTTACAGCATGAAATGTGGCATCGGCGGAGAATTCCGTAGCTGCAATTAGCTTTGCTACGTCCTGGTGAGCCCTAATGTTGGAACTTGGGATGGTATCCCTCAGGTGGCGGAGCCAGAGATGCTCTGGTGAAAAAAGATGCCGCCGTGGCTGCCTTGATGGCCCAGGCATCTGCCTGGTGTGCTTTACGGAGGGCAATCTCGCCTTCTTATCGTCAGCCTTTAGGCATCCTCCCTTCGTGGGGACAGTAGAAGAGGAGGCCAGGGCTACCACTGGATCATCGACCTCAGTGTGACCAAATTATTAGCGAAATCTGGATCCAGATTGAAAAACTTCTTATCAAAATTTGAAGGGGCCGCTGACATCCACTGCTTATGGAGGAGGTCCGAAAACATTTTGGGGACCGAATAACCTCCTCCTCATTAACTGGCTGAGAGAAGACCAGATCATCCTCAGTCTCAGAATCTGTAGTGTGTGGGACTGAGGGGGGCTTTGAAATGCGGGCTGTGGTTTTTGCTTTGGAAAGGAGGGATTTGAACAACTGTGGTTGAAAGAGGCCCGTGAAAGTTGGATGGTCCGGTTTTAAGTCCTCGTCATCGGACATCCCTCTTTCAGTGGGCGGGAACCCGAGGGGGTCCTCACTTTGATGAACAGAGACCGAGTCAATCTGAGCGAGGGGATCCTCTTCTCCCCTCCTCGATCCTGATTGAGATGAGGGTGAAAATCTCTGAATTGAGATACCTGTGAAACGACCGAGCCTGCTCTGACCGAGGACCTCATGGAACGCGAGTCACCTTCTGATCTGTAAGAATGTCTGGCCGCCAGGGACTGCTGCACCCCGCTGTGATTCCCCTGGAAATCGTCAGTTCCATCCACGTCCTCATGGTATCAGGGACCTCCTGTGGGAGGAATTCTTCCTGTCGCAGTCCAGCTGCTGTAGGGGTGAAGGTTGCTTCCGCACCCTCCGTGAAGGGCGGTGCTTGATGTGACTGAGAGGGTAGGTCTAGGGACGGGAGGGTCTAGAGGCCTAGGAGATGGAAGGGTTTGGGTGGGCGGGGTAGGGTCTGGTAACTGGGGAGCCCCCAGAGAGCCCTTGGTATTCTTCTGAATCTGTTTCTCCAATGCCTTCTGGGCCGGGATGCCTCCCTTTGTGCGCCTTAGAAGGACCTTTAGGAATGACAGATTTGTCTAGGCCATGAGACTTGTCGCCACCCCTACTTGCCATGTTTGGTAAGAGATATCTCAGAAAAATTGGGCCAGAGAATTGTAAATAGATATATAATAATAATATTTGGTGGCTGCCTGGACGGTTGGCACGCCCCGGTCCCGCTCCAGTCACTGGGCAAGGCACCCCAATAGAAAACACACACACTCTCCCCTTTGAATTTTTATAGAGACTCGTGATATGAGCAATATGGATTACAATTATTGCTAATATGGGAATGATTAGAAAATGAGATAAACAAGGAGTCTCACAAGAAAAACAGGTAAGCCAAATTGAGAACTAGTTCATAGGGCAGAAAAAAAAATACAAAATACAAAATAAGCCCTTTGTCAACCGTTCCCACAGGCCCAGGCCTGGGGATTAGTTGATAATATGACTGCTGTGCTGTAGAAAATCAGGGTAGAATTTACTCAGAGTAGACCAGAATTTTATAAAAAAAAACCACCTGTGAGAGTGCCAACTTTGAACAGGTCACACAGACCAACAACAATCCTTTATTATTAATACAGTAATGTACCCTAGGCTTCTTCAGAAAGAGAGCCTGGGGAAAAAACAAAAAACACAGAAAGAGACCAGGAAAAACTCTCACGGGCTCTGGCATCAGCCAGTCTGGGCTCCCACGAGGCCTCGTGGAGAAAAAGCCCTGGATGAAGGGGAGTGCGACGCGCAAGCCGCAACTACCCCCAAGGAAGAGAAACGGCGCCAGCTGCTTCCTCCGGCGCCAGCACAGCTCTGCCGCCCGCGAATGGCTTCGCTTTGAAAAGAGCGCAGAAATGGGGAATCGGACTCCTGTGCCCCTACCCCAGCGCTCTCAGAGGGGAGGAATCAATAATAAGAGGAAGAAACCCCAAGGGAAGGGGTGTAGCAGCAGCACCAAGGGGTTAAAAGAAGGCAAGTAGAGGTTGCAGAGGGAAACGAAAGCAAGCCTCGCTCCAATAAGGAGAGAAAAAAAAAAAGAGAGAGAGAAACTGCCCTGCGGCTAGCAGCTACCTGACTGACTGCTGCAATCGTGCAGTCAGCTTCTCAAGCACAAGGGAACAATTTGCAAGCCGAATTGAAAGGGAAAGAAATTTTAAAGAAGCCAATTGGGAAAAGAATACCTCTGATTGTTCCTGCTCCGACCAGAAAGAGAGAGAGCTGCCTATCCGAACCGAAGGCTGAGCTAAACTGGGGAACGTATGGGAGGAGAGGAGGAGTCAAAACGTCCTTCAGTAAAGCCCAGCCTATCAGAACGGAGAGACTAAGCACCTCCCACTGCCTGGATGCTCGGAGCAGCTCGCTGGAGAATAACTCATCTCTTGCTAATATCTGGAATTCTTTTAAAACAAAAGCAGACATTCTCCTTGAATTATTCTGATAGGAATATGACAAGATAGATAACAGCTGACTTGCAACAGAGGAAGCAAGTTGTTTAACTTTCATGGGAACTGGCACAGTCTAAAGTTTTGTGGTTTCTTGACAGAACACAATGTAAAGAACAAGTCTAAAAAAACCCTGATCTCAATATTTTATTTAATAGTTTAAATTCAGAAAACTTAAGTCAAGTTTAAATATAATAAATCTCTGCTTATAATAGTTCAAACACAAAATTGTCACTAAATCAGTATTGAAATATATTTTAATAACTAAACAAATTATTAAAGTTTAAGATGCTTTATATAAAATAGAGTTTATGTTGATTGCTGTAGTAATGCTGGTACATTAATTAATCATAGTTAAGACAGAAATTTGCTCCAGAAGTGAAACAAATGCATAGTTCTGAAAATATTTTTCAATTCAGTTATCATTTTTAGCTGAGGATTAAAATAGCTATTGACAATCAGAGTGAAGATCAAAAACCACACTATTTCAATAAGGGTGTATGAAATGGCATCAGATTACTGGCTATTTCAAATACATTTTTCCCTTTATAGTAACTTCACTTGCTTGTCATTCTGATTGACAATTCAAAATGTTCATTGTTGAAACTGATGAATAATACTGGCTAGGATCTTATTGGCTTTGGGAGAAGTACACCAACTATTGAAATCATATTAATTATTTAACCACTAATTGTTCTATTTGATTGCATTCTTTAAAATGTAGTAAAAACTTGAAAAATTAAGTGCATTAAATATATTTTTGTTCTCCAGCACTGACATCTTTTCCAGAATCCTTTTCAGAAGGATGAGATATTTATGGGTATCGGCAGTGAGTTAAAAACAGGTCACATAAATGTCCTATATCAAGCCAATAAAGCATTTAACTGAAAACATGATCATTGCATCTCATATAGTGTAATCATTTCCCATTCACAACTTCTCCTCTGGTCTCCAAGTATACATGACTAAAGAAATATACTTGAACAGACTAGAAAACAACCTTGAAATATTAATATTGCATTTTAAAAGTCAAAACTTCTTAAGCTTATTTGATAGGCAGCTTATCCCCCTTCACTGTTTGAAGCCATATCCTTTGGCATAAATCAATAAAATCCATGTGTTTCAACAAAAGAATCTTATTTTTTAGCAAATAATAAAGCTACACTAATGACTTCTACTGCGGAATACATACTGGTTATCTAGGGAATAAAGAAAGCAACATAAGCCTAATAATCAATGAATTTAATTTGAGGATGCTTCGGACAGCAATATTCCATTATTATTATTATTATTAATGTTGTTGTTGTACCTACCTATGGCTTTTCTAGAGCAGTCAACATCATCAGTAATCTAAACCCTAGTTTAATTGGGTTTGTTCCATACAAAATTCTTGTAGTAGTGGAGTTAGTAGATTTGGGCTTGAAGTGAGGAGACAGTGGGCTGTCCTTTATATGACAATCATTGGCTAGCGTTAGAAATAAAAGGGGTGTGGCCAGTCATCATTTTACTCATGGTTGGATATTTAACAATTGAGAGTTTGGGAGAGTTCATGTTCAAGAGAGTGCAAAGAGATAGAATTATGAATATTAATTGCAAGGTCCAAAATTTTCATCTTGTTATGAAAAATGTTCTGAGTTTTAAATGCAGTGCAACGCCTGAACATTTTTTCCACAAAATTTAATGCTGCAGGTTACTACAATCACAGCATCAATTTCTGTGTAAGAAGCAGACTGGCATTCTATAGCTCCTGGGTTCAAATAAGGAGGCCTGCATTTCTGACACTGAATTCCTCATAGCAGAACAAAAGACCTGTGCCTAAGCTAAAAATTTTATATGTAATGCCCCAATTGTTCGGGATCAGCAGGATGCTGTATTGAAGCAGGTAGTACTTGTGAAGCTCATCTTGAAAACCATCAATATCTTTATACCAACATTATTTTCTTCTTTCAGGTGTTTTTCATTATTATGTATGTGTAAACAATGTGACTTTAAAATGTTTGGGATTGAATTCCTCATAATAATTGACAATTGAGCTTGCTGTTTAGGGTTTCTGGGAGTTGCAGAGCAAAATAATTGAAATTGAATTGAAATGGGTAAATAAGACATAAAAGGTGTGATTTCTGTGGAAGTTGTCCACTTCATACCACAAATGGGTCAATTAATTATATAGGGACAAAGTGTACCAGTTGGTTATTGTGTGCAATCCTGAATTGCAGGATAATATTTGGAATGCCAGCCAGAGGATGAGATAATAATCTTGATGCAATAATGAGGAAGACCTTGGGAAAGAGGAAGTTATACATGCTTAACTTTTTTAGAATAAAATACTAGTTTTGAAATTGTCAGGAATACTGAAAAGGTTGAGAGGACTAACTATCCCATCCATTAAGTGGTGGCATATCACTTGGTGGAGTATCCTCGACTGTGGGACAGCTTGCAGCCAGAGGCTTATGATATGGCCAAATTTGTCCAAAAATCATTTTCCTATTCACTAACAAGGAAAGCTAATATTTTTATGACATTTTACTCAACTAAATTTATTTGGATAGAGTTGGTATTTATAAAATACAAAATACTTACTATTTGGCTTCTGTACTAAATTGCTGTACTTTCAGCTTAACAATTCATATTCCTCATGCAAATTATTTAAATTTTTCTTGGGTTTACCCAACTTTCTGAATATTAAATATTTAAGAGTTTTCCTTCAGTTTGAGGCTAGCTCTGGTTGCATTCTAAAAAGGTGCCTCTTCTCCTTTTCCCATAAATGGGGGGAGGTTATAACTGTATTCTTCAAAATATTTATCCCAGCATGCACAGGATCCACCTTATTTGGGATTCTAGTGCTTTGTTGTTGTTACTTTATACTTATATAGTCTGTAACTTAAAGATGCATCTTTAAATCTAGGGGCCTTGGTGGCTCAGGCTGTTAATTGCCTGCACTTAAGTTCCAGCTGCCTACAACTGCTGTAGGCTCGAATCCCACCAGGCTCAACAGCCTTCCATCCTCTCGGGGTAGGTAAATTGAGGACCCAAGATTGTTGGGGGCAATAAGCTGACTTTGTAAAAATGCCGCTTAGTAATAAGCAGGCATATACAATGGAATGAAGGCTATTGCTGAGCACACTGGGTTGTATCCCAAAAATTGTAAGCCGCCCTGAGTCTTCGGAGAAGGGCGGCATATAAATGTAATTAAAAAAAAAATCTAGAATTTAAAAATGCATGTATCATTTATCTCTATGTGAGGAAGGGCAATTGACAAGTATATGACTACGGAATCTTGCTGCTCTCCATTGCAGGAAAAACCCTTGCAAATGTCCTGCTAAATTGTTTGGTAATAGTTTGGAGCTGGGCCTGCTGCCAGAGTCACAATGCACTTTCTGCAAAGGTGGTTGGAGTCTTGACATGATTTTGCTGTGTGCCAGCTTTAAGAAAAGAGGAATTGTGCACAATCTTTGTTGGTTTCACAAAAACCTTCAATACTATTAGCCAATGGAGGAGGATAATGTTGAAGTTTGGCTGCCCTTCCAAAATTTATTCAGATGGTGGGCCAATTCCATGAAGGCCAATGTGCTGGAGAGCTGGGAATCTTCTAAGGCTTTTCCAGTCACTAATGATGTCAAACACGGCTGTGTACTTATTTCTACACTGTAGCATGATGTTTCCTGACATTGTTGAATGATGCCTTCTAGGATAGTGATGCTGGAATCAGACGCAAGTAGGGAGGGCATAGGAAGCTCTTCAGTGTGAGGAGGCTTAAAATGAAGAGAGACTTTTGAGAGACTTCCCCTTTGCTGATGACTGTTTTTTGAATGCTGGCTTAGAGCAAGTTATGTATGAGTAACTTCTCCATGGCTTGAGACAATTTTAAAGTTACTATCAACATCCAAAAGATCAAAGTTATGCACCAGCCTGCTTCTAATGAATTGTACACAGAACCCCAAATCACAATCAAAGGGCAGAAAGTAGACAGTGACCAGTTTAATTACCTTGGCAGTGTCCTCTTCCAAGGAATAACTATTGATGCAGAAATTAACTGCAAAATAGCAAAGACAACTTCTGCTTTCCATAGATTGTGCTCCACTGGAGGGATGGGGCATCAAGGAATAACACATAAACAAAACTGAACGTCTACAGAGCTATAGTTTAGCCTTCTGCATGCCTGTCAAATGTGGATTTCTCCTATACGCCGCTTCAAGAGTCCAAATGTGGATTTCAAGACTTAAACCATTTGCAGTTGACTTTGTTTTTGCTGGGTATTAGGCATCAGAGCATACCTACCATCATTTCACACCCTACTGATGAGGGCACAGACCTGGTGGACAGTTCATGTTACTCATATGCCAGATGAGCACATACCCAACTCTCTGCTGGGTAGAGACACACTGAAGCAAGGCACACTGATGAAGCATAATATAAGCACGAGCTGTGAAAGAAAAAGCCAATAGTGCAACCACTGCAGCGCCCACACAGTCCAACAAACAGTAGGGCATATATATTATAGCAGGTAAAGTACATGTACTTCAGGAGGAAAGAGCAGTAAACAAAAATCTGCACAAAGATCCATGAAACAGGACCTTGGATAGCTCCTCCTGAATGAGGTGTTTTTTCCCCTAACAGTATTGGAGACAGTACAGTTATCTGTGCAACCAGCTGGAACTTTGTATAGGTAGCTGTGTAAACTTGTAGACACTAACCTCTCTGAAGGAGTTGTTCGATAGCTAAAAGTCCAGAATGCAGAACTGAGCATTCTTCTCCTAAATACTTTTGGAAAAAATCCAAAGGTTAGCAGTTATAATATACGGTATTATATTCCCCAAACATGTTGCAGTTTATTAGTTGTTCATCTCAGGGTCAGAAAGCAAATCCCATCATGTAGAAAAATAAGTTTTATCTATAACTACTCACAACATTTTGCCCACATAGAAAAATTGTGTTAATCTAAGTTTCCAATACTTCCTGTTTTCAGTTGGCAATTTATTACAGGGATATGGATTCATACTGAAAATCATTCCATCCATGGAAGTAAACACAGATTTTCCCCATAGTCACTGTGGCAATGGTAGCCCCAGCAACTATCATCACATGTTCATTGGCTAGCCAGACACACATATATGTAAAGGCAAAGTCACTAGATTTTGATTTATTTCAACACTGTAGGTTGATCTCCTTCCCACCTGAGGCAAAAAGATTTGGAATCCTAGCTATTGTAGATAGCAATAGCAATAGAGCTTTGCAGTGCTTTGCAGTGCTGTCTCTCAACCTGAAGCTGGTGAGACTCGAACTGCCAAACTGCTGGCAGCCGGCAGTCAGCAGAAGTAGCCTGCAATACTGCATTCTGACCACTGTGTCACCATGGCAAATATTTGTGTTTTGATTTATTCATAAAATATTTGATCTGTTAAAATGACATTGAATTAATTCCATTTTTATTGATGTATTAGATGATTAAAAATAAGATACCTAAGATTCTCCAATTGAAGCTTACACCAATTTGGAATTCCTTCTGCAGATAAAATAATTGTTGTAATTGAGCAGATATCAATATTTTTGAAAAGAAGGCCTTATAGTACTGATTGGGCTATTCTATCTTATCCTTATAAATGTGATAACAACATGATGGTATGTACTGCTGTGGATCTTTCTTTTGTAAAGCCAGCAGTGAAACATGCTCCTCTCAAGTGCTTCTATGGGCGCCTTCTGGAAACAGATGCAAATAGAGAATGGTGGAATAGTCCATGTGCATTTTATTAGTTAGAGACTAATGGTAGATTTATCTCAGAACCCCCATCCCCTGAAAGCCACCCAAGGACAATCCATAATTTCTTCAGAACAAGAGAGGATTCCCAATTTGTTAGCTGTGCTTATCTATAAAAAGATCTGAAGGGAGCAATCAGAACAGCATCTTCTAGTATATTACTTGTTTGCAGGCATTATTTAAATGCTGTCATAGTCCCATTCAGAGGAAATTTCAGAATTATGAGGCCAATTAAAAAAGTCTAATACTAATTGAAGCGTGATTTCTTTTGATAACATAAGTGCCTTTGAAAAGTACACTACATCAATACTTTCACACTAAAGGTAAAGTCTCCTTCAAGTCAAGTTCAAGTTTTATTATTTCATAGATAAACATTCCAGTAAGGTTGTTTTTTTAGCAACAACACAGAAGTGATTTGCAATTGCTTTCTTCCAGAATGGGTGCTTAAGTTTTCATAATACATTGCTTAAAACAGTAGATATAAACTTGACTTGAGAAACTATCTATTTGTGGAAGACACTTGGAGATGAATTTGCATCATGTCTACAGACATTAATAAACATTAAACATCTTTACACACATACACACACACACACACACACACACACACACACTTTTAAGGGATATGTGTCAGGTAGTCTGGAAATTTGTTACATGCACTCACGGAAGATAAATCTCTTTGGTGTCATACCACAAATCTTTTGTTACAGTTGCCATTATTCTTAAGCTTGCTCATCAAACAGAAATGTATAATTTTCATAATGGAGGCAGTCACACTGCTTGTCAATCCTATTTTAATTTTTTCTTAAATTCATGCTCACTCATTAAGAGAAAAAAACAGTATTTCAGACGATGCTGAAGGGCTTATTCATTTGTGTTCATGTTTATTGCGTAAAATTGTGTGACTCCTCAGTATTGGAAAACATGTACTCACTGCTGCAGTTGTAAGGTTAGAACAGAATATTTTCTACATATTTTTGTCATCTATAATAATTCTTTATGCATTATGCAAGATTTGCTGTTAGCTGTCTCTTCATCAACTACTTTGTTTTGCATTTGAGAGCTATCATATTGAAGGTATGAATGAATATATGTAGCTATCAAGTAAAAGTTACTTCTGCAAGTGTGAATTTTCATGTTTCTTAATTATTTTATTCCAGTACAGATGTTAAGAAATAGCTGCTGAATAAGATGTAAATAAAAAGAGTTGTGATTATTTTTTTTAAAAAGGGTAAATGAACATTCTTTTGGGAAACATCCCCAAAACTCAATCACTACTTGCCATCTTGAGAATTGCCTTTCCCCACTTTTTTTTGTATTGTTTGGAGAAGGCATTTGCATTGTTTTTCTTAAAATTCTGGTCTAAAAAAAAGCAGCATACTCTTAATTATAACTCACCTGCTCAGTATAAAGTACTCCGAAATTCCAAATCAGGTGAGTAAAGTGCCTGACATAGGTCATACCTGACATGTTTACTGTAGTGTTGGCTTTTTTGGCTTGGAGTGTTATGATTTCTGGTGCCAACTTCAAAACTTAGCTGCCCAGTTTGTCTATCTAACATTTTCTAACTAGTAATTTAAGTACCTTAATTGATAGAGTGTAGTGAATCCTCTCTATATTTGACTGTTCCTTATTCATGTTAATTATAGTAAGTTGTTTCAGGGATAAAATAAAGAACTATGCTGCCCATATTGCCAATTTAATTTAAGTAAGTCCAATGTATTCCTATCACTGCCAGACTGTTAACAAATACACATTTTCAGAATAAAGTTTAGCTTTTATATTTTGGATTTATAATTTTAAAAAATTGTAGCAAAAAGTCATATTGGACTTACTCTAGTAAGACATTTAGTAAGTACAATTGTATTTCACTATTTAAGTTATTAGTATTTTGAACAGAATAATAAATATTGGTGTCTCTTTTTTTAACATAAGATTTATTAAGGATTTGTAGTTGAAAAATATCATTAATAGATACTTAACGTTGTGAGAGAAGTGTATACTAACTTGTAACGGGAGTGGTGAATTTGTACATAAATATAAATGCTGATTCAACAAAGCACTGGTTTTGTTTTTGATATGCAAATAACCACTGTCAATTGCTCTTTTAAGTTCATATCTTAAAGCAGCTTGTCTAGCAGCTCTTTTGTGGTCCTATTGACCTTATTTTGTGTAATACTTAAGTTTTTTCCCTCACAATACTCTTTTCAGAGTGCTTCTCAAGCTGCTATTCTCCAGATGTTTAGAATTTCTGCTTCCCTAAATCCTAACTATAGCCATTTTGGCTGAGGATATGGGAATTTAAAACTTCAAGATATTGGAATAAATTGCTTTTATCTATCTTACCTGTTTGTGTGCTTTGTGTTTCTACACACACCCTCTTTTTATATAAACTGGGCCTTAAATATTATGTGCAAAGGTTCCAATTTGCCTTGAAAGTTCTAGGCAAAGTAAGAAAGAGAGAATATAGCATGTAGAGCAGTCTGAGTCCCATCAGGTTATGATTTGTGAACATGCTATTGCATTAAATAGTCCAATCATTACTCAGTATTTGTTTACCTAAGCTAATGTTAATGTGACCATATCAAGATACAGTATCTTTTCATAAGTTATTAGACTTCTTTGCTGTAAACTGAGTTGTTTCTGAAAAATGTTGTAGAATAAGTCCAAAGTCTCTAATAATTTATTAAGTGTCTAAACATGTTTTAATATAAAAGTTTCATTGTTAAGATCAACAAGTCTCTGTGTTGTGCCCTGTCTTTCTGACCTTACTTTTTTTACTGTTGCCCATAATAGTGCCTCTGGCTGGAATTCACCTGTTAAAAAAAAGAAAAAGAAAACCCCTCAGATTCTAAGTATGCTGTGGAACATTGCACAAGTCTGAAGATTTATTGGGACAGGTTGCACACAGTTGTATCTTGACATGTCTTATGAGATACAGTGATAGACAAGAGCTTAAGCAAATAATTTGTACCATGCCCTGTTTTAACACAATTATGATTTGAAAAAGTCAGTTACATATTATAATAATTTTGTGGTTAACTAGGCTTAACTTTATTGTAAGAGTAAATATCACTTTGGTTACAGAAATATGCCATCTTAACAATTAACTAATTTAAGTTTTATAATTTACTTCTTAATTATATTTTAATATATTTTCACTGTCTACTTAATCTGTATCTTAATACTTAACATCTTAGAGAGATTATTTGTCACATAACTTGCATTGAATAAAATACTGTAAGATTTCTATTAGGTGAAAGAGTTGTACAAACATGTTTAGCAGTCTCCTAAAGCAAAATCTCAAAACTCTGACTTTAAGTTAATGTTTTAAAAATATGAAATAACATTTGAATTGTTTAAGAGGATATGAAAAGGGTTCACAATATTACATCTGACTGTAATACTATTTACAAATGTACTTATTGCACACAGTACATATTTTGCATGCTGAGTAGTATGAACCTAATACCAAGGTGAGATAAAAATAGGAAAGGTGTGATTTTAGCGCTATAAATATACAGTGCTGTATACCTATAGCATTATCTCTTTCTCATGCCCATGTGCGTGCATGCACACACAGAAATATACACACTCAGAGGGGGAGAGAGCACTAAGATCAGCATTCCTTATTTTTGAATAATGTGAAGGCTTCTACTTGACTTGGAAAAGATGTTTTCTGCTATATTATGGAAAAGGGAAGAAATACTTGGATTTTTTTCTTCTTAAGAGCTCCAGAACAGTATTTGATTTTTTAAAAATATGTTAATATTTGAATAATACAAACAGTAGCAACTGGTCACAAGAAGAAATTCTACCTAGATAATTAAGTGGAAACCCCATCTCTTGATAGAGTTAGTTTCTTGGGATAAGGACTTGGTATTTTAAATAAAGTGAAGCCATCAGATCTTACTATGTATACTGTAAAATATGGAACAGCCTTCTCAAGAGGGCACCCACCCTATTAACCTTTCAGATAGCTGTGAAGATCTGGCTGTTTATCTAGGCTTTGAGCTAGGATAGAAGTGAATCCAGCAAATATAAGAGTATGGGAGTCATGTGATGTTGTGGCACTGTACTTGACATATGTAGTGGTGGTATGAGTTTGGTTTGTTTTTTTTTTATTCTGTTATTTAATATTGTGAGAATTAAATTATATTTAATTTAATTTATATTTAATTCTTATTTTTAATTCTTGGCTTTTTACCTTGCCATACAAACTTGGAAATATCTTTTGGCCACTGTTTAAATGGTACATTTAAATGGTTAAATGGCCACCTGAAGTACTCATTGGAGAAGAGCCTAATGCTGGGAAAGATTGAGGGCCAAAGAAGAATGGAACGGCAGAGAATGAGGTGGCTGGATAGAGTCACTGAAGCAGTAGGCATGAGCTTAAATGGACTGGAGGATGGTAGAGAACAGGAAGGCCTGGAGGAACATTGTCCATGGGGTCGGAATGGGTCAGACACGACTTTGCAACTAACAACAAATGGTACATTAGTTCCCTGAAATACTGAAATAACATCCTAGATAAAACATCTTAATTATAAAGTTTTACACAAAGACAATAGTAGTAATTTGTCCCACCTCAATAAATCTTTTTTTGATGCCATTGCATAATTTACTATATTTATTCTGAAACAGCATGTGATTCATATTAGTCATTGTAATCCCTAAATATTTAACTTTCTTCTCAGTTTTAAAAACTGTCTTTTTTACCAGTCTCTTAATCAAACCAACATTTTTGTTTTTTGTTGATTTACTTTAAAAACAGCTAGTGTTTGAAAGTCCTTCGATTTCTTCATTAAGTGTTCAGTCCCTTTCTGAGGCTCTTGTAAAATCAAAATAAATAATCAGCAAAAGCCCTCAATTCATAAGCCTCTGTTTTTAATTTCTGATCCCATGATTTTCTCACCCTGTCTAATATTTTGTTCTGACACCAGGATAAAAGCAATGTTCCTTTTTGTATCTGACATGCTTTAGTTAACACCATTAACAATAATATGTGCCTTCTGAATTGTATATATTGACTTAATCCCTTGAATAAAATTCTCCCTAAAATCTACATATTCCAAAACTTTAAACACAAATGACCAATTCAAAAGCTTTTTCTGCATCCAGCAAAATCAGTACAGCTTACTTTTCATTATTTTGTTGTAAGTACTATATTAGGGCTGCCATTTAACTGGGTGAAAATTAATTTTTGCAATTTTTTTCAGTGAGGGGTTCTAAAAATATGTGTTTTTACACCAAGAATTCAAATCTGTTATTTTTGCAATTGCATGACGTTTAGCTTGGTATGGTAAATCCATGTCTGATCATATACCCCACAAATACTGTTAACTTTATCTTCTCAAAATTACACCTTGTACTACAAAAAGTTTTTTTCTGCATGAATCTTATCTAGCTGAGCAAAAAATAATTCATGCACTCATAAACTAACAGTTTCAAAAACGTTTAAGTGAGTTTCATCAAGTCTTGTTTTGATTCATTCTTTGACATCAGCCCCCAACTTGCTTCTTGGCCTCTGATACAAACTTCCCATTTCTCATGTGTATGCACTCCACTTGCTGCCTCTGAGCTGTTTGACACATCTCTCTATTGATTGGGCATGACAGGGCCACTGTAGTACTGGTATTTGCATTGGTTCATCAATGAACTTTTTTATTTCTGATGTAGTCAGTTTGCACGTCAAAGGTGGCTCATATTGTTCTGATCTAGGCTTCCTTAAAAAGCATACCACACAATCTTAATCTCGGCAAAACCTCTTTTATTTCCACAGCTTGAATTACATTCATTCACTGTCTCAGCCAGGCTTCAAAAACAGTCTTTCAGGAGAATGTTGATAAACACCCACCTTATCACACTTGGAATGTGGCCAGAGAACTAATTGCCAGACGCAGGGCAAAGCCAAACTTGACAGAGTCAAACAGGATTTTTCAAAGCGAACAAACTAATTGCTTACTGCACAAGCTCACGTCCTGTTTGATCCTCTTTTATGTCCTATGGAAGGGGCTATCATCTCCGAGGTGTGGCCTTAACTCCTGAGTCAACCCTGCTTTCTCAATTGTTTTTGTCTTCTGCTAGCTCTGAGCATGTGCAGGCTGGGAACTGGTTCCATAAGTTCCCCCGCATCACTGCTGTCTGAGTCTGAAGGCAGTTGCTGACTGCCAGCCTGACCTGGCCCCATCTCTGCCCCTGATGCAGCACCCTCCTCTGGATCTTCCTCAGCCTCCAGACCTGGCCCAGGTTCCTCCCAATCTCCTCGCTACTGTCCGACTGCTGCCAGCTCTGTCAGCCGCCGGCGGGCCACAACACATACACAACTTCTTCAGATCAGTCAATTAGCTGTAGCAGAGTGGATGCTCTGGCTTGACCTCTACCCAGTGCACGGCATCACCTTCACAGCTAGTATTAACATTCGTAGAATCTCCTCCAATGGTCTTCAAGCTTTTGTCAATGTCTTTCTTCTTCATGAAATACCCCAGTTTATCTGTAATCACTTGAGCAGGTTTTCCTGTTTTTGAGCCTTTCTCTGGAGTGAAATGATAAAGATATGTTCCACCCAGCTCATTGCACATAGAATAACGTACTTCTTTGATGGTACTGGGGAATTGCTGGTCTAAATTGTTTGCTGGGGAATTGCTGGTCTGAAATGTTATAATATTTATGTAGTTATTTACCAAGCACATCTAAATTATACTAAAGTAACCAAAATATTTTTACAATCCCCAAGGCATGTCACCACTTTTGAGTACCCCTAATGTTTGGAAATTGAACTTTGAAAAATTTGACACACCCTACTACTACATCCAATACAATTCTCATGTTGTCTCTTAGTTGTCTTTTACGTAAAACCCACATTTGTCACCAAAAATAAGGTCCTATAGAATCTTCTTTAGTCTATCAACCAATATTGACATAAATATTTTATAATCACTATTCAACAGAGAAATTGGTCTGTAATTCAGTAGAGCTTGAGTCTTGTCCGTCCTTTGTAATAAGGCAATATTGGCCTATTTCCAGGAATTTGGCATTGCAGTTCCTTTAGAATGGATGTTGATCACATTTTAAGTCATTGCAAAAATTGGTTTTTAAAATGCTTACAATATGAACTTGGTAGTCCATCAGGACATGGTGCATTCCCTAATTTAATGTTTTTTATAGATTCTGATATTCAAAAGTTATTATGGGGCTATTCATTATTTATTTCTGAGGTTGTGGATTTTTATTCAACTTTGTATAAAAGACAGGAGGTTTCCCTAGAAATGATTGAGGAATATTTGAGAAAACAGATTTTACCAAAACTCTGTCATACAGTTTTCTTAATAGGAATTAGGTTAAATGCAAATGGGCTACATCAAATTTCAGCTGAGGCGTTTACCATTATCGACTAAGAGAACAGTTTCAAGTTTTGTCATATACTTGACTCTCATGAAATTTGAAGAATTGACATACGACATTACTGCACCATACTTGGTGTTTACTTGTTTTGCATGCTTTTATAGGATGTCATTAAATAATTGATTGTACAGTAATACAATTACTTGTAAACAGGAATATGCAACTAAAAGTACCACTAAGATAACTTTGTTATCTTTTTTTTGCTTAGCTATTAGAACATGCATAATGTTATTCAACATGCATAATGAGCCACTAAAAGGCTTGATGTGGTAGAATATCACCTTATTATGCAAGTTTGAATGAGTCAGTTTAGCAGACAAACTAGAATTAATGGTAGAAAGTAACAGCATACTGGGGGATATTGAGAAGTTGATCTATATGTGACTGTGCTGTGACATGCCTTCTTTATTTCTCTTGATATAGTATTTTTTAAATTGAGTAGGATTATTATGAATTTTGATAGCAACAGAAATAGATGTAACATATATACAATTGAAAAATAAAAATTAAACAGGTAAAGTATAGTAAGGGTAACTTCCCATAGTGTGGTTATGCCCAAACGGAATACAATGTGAAACAAAAAAATGTTTTATGACTGAGCTAATTCATTTTCTCACAGTTTCCCCCAGAGTTTGTTATTTGGAAGGGTGGCACTGGAGAAAGGGTAAAAATATTTGTAACCTTTCCCTTGTGTTGTCGGCGCATTCCTGTGAAGGATTTTGTTTGCCCTAAGAATTGTGATCTTATTTACTTCCCTTTTTGATATAGCAAAAGTAAGGGTTAGGGTTCAAGCAAATATGGTGATAAGAAGACGGCTCAAGACCTTCGACAGATGCTCAGTGGCTGGCCTGAGATGAGTTTTCCTTTGATCCACATTAGACTATATGAATTGGCCAACTCTTCTACACCAAAGGCTCATATGCTGTCTTCTTGCCAGTTGTAGCATGGGAGCAGAGGCAGTGTCCCAGTTCACAGATAAGTGGAAAGAGAGGTTTCAGATTCAAACTAGATGGAAGCTGGGAGGTGGTACCAGTAGACATGTATACAGGACCAGGGGTCTCCAACCTTGGCAATTTTAAGGCTTGTGGACTTCAAGTCCCAGAATTTGTCTCCAGTCATATTAGCTTAGGAATTCTGGGAATTGAAGTCCATAAGCCTTAAAGTTGCCAATGTTGGAGACCCCTGTAACAAGACCATTGCCAGGGAAAGGGGGCTTAGAATGATGTTTCTTAATATATCCCAAAATGTTGTTGTGAATTCCATTGATTTAGTGGGCTATGATCTATTCAATTATAACCGTCTGAAGTACTACCTCATGACAGATCACATGGCACTCCATTTAGAGTTGGCTTCTGCACCATTGTTATTCCCTGCCCACACATCCCTACCTCGATCAGTATAGTGAGAACCATTTATATGAACTTTGGTTCCAGCCAGAACAAAAATGGTACAAAATGTACTCTGGCAGTGCTCCAAGTGTGGGATTCCTGATTTTCCAAAAAGTCTTGTTTCTTCAGCCAGGCTGCTGGAATATGGAACTATTTGTGATCAGTGAACATCTGAAACATGGTCTAATGGTAGTTTTTGGATTGAGAAAGACTTGTTTCTCAACCAACTGGCAGACAACAGTTTATCTCTTATCTGTGACTCATCAATAGATTTTACACACAAACACAACACACACACACACACACACACACACACAAGTCTTGATCTATGTATTTATGTAATTTTATGGCTCCATGGAGCCTTCATTTAAAAATGTTAGAATTCTTTTAGAATTAATTGAGTCATAACATGGTTGTAGCTATAATTCAGGACATGCAGAAACTCCAGATGGTTCTGTTTTTTAAAGTGACTTATTCTTTCTATGTTGCTGTTCAGTTTTGCCTTGCTTTGTCCTTTAACATCTGTTGGATAAGGCCATTTTACTAAAATGCTGGAGAATCTGGCGGGCTCTCCCCTCAAAAAATTATCTGCAAGCTCCTGTTAATTCTGCGTTATAATTTTGCATGATCATTAATAACAAATGGATAGATTTTGTTGGCCAATTAACTAGGAGTCCCCTCCAAAACTCAGAACAGATCAGCTTTACCCAGGGTGATATTATCCCAGATGTCTTAAAACAACAGTCTTTCCCCATCTTTTGGAATTGGAAGATCCCAGTTGCATTTCAGAGCTTAACTGAGAATTGGAGGCTGCAAGGGAGTTTGCTACTGTCCATTATTTTTATGCAGGGTTTTTTTGTTTGTTTATTTGTAAATAGCTGTAATAGTTTGGGAATGATCTGTTAAAGACATGGGGATCTGTCATCCAGATTTTATGAGAGACAGTTACTGTTTGGAATGAATTGTAGCTCAGTGATGGTATAGTTCAATAGCTTTAGTTGGGAACCATAGATGACAAGTAAAACAAATTAGGAATCTAAATCATAAATGTCTGAAAGGTGCCTTTTCAAAAGGCAACTGGACTTTATAAATATTTGGTTGGTTTCTGTTTTATTTTGATAGTTTGGAGATTATTCTCATATACCACTTTTGTTACTTTTATCAATTATTTGTTACCATCCAGTTCCTCCATCCTTCTCTCTTTGAACAAAAGCTTCCATTTCCATAAATTTTTGAAGGACTAGTTTAGGGTTCTTGCCTACAGGTAGTTTGTTTAATTTTAAAATTACAGAAATTGCCCATATGTCTTCCTGTTTTTAGTTTTCTTTCTGTGAAACCATTTGTGGTGTTGCAAATGCTAATGGATCATTTAAAAATAATTATATATTATGTATCTTTCTTTTTTCATTAATGCTAATGCAGGAAAAAAATTAAATGTTTAAGGGAAATTTTAAGATGGGTTAAAGTACTTCAGATGATGTAGAACAGGGGTGGCGAACACGCGGCTCTCGAGCCGCATGCGGCTTCCGGCCAAAATGAATGCGGCTCTTTGCCTCTTATCATTATTTTGTATACTGTGGCTCTTTGCCAAGTTTGGATTTTGTTATGCTGCTTCTGAGGAGGGATCTCTGAGGAGAGATTTCCGAGCGCGTAGTCCCGCCCCCGGCTGCGTCATCCCGTCTCCCATCCCTCGGAAACAACTGCATGGGCCAGCGAGCGTGGTGTGGCTCTCTGACTCTCACAGTTTAAAATTGTGGCTCTTTGTGTCAAACTTGTTCGCCACCCCTGATGTAGAATATTACACCAGGAACAATATTAGAGATTATATATATGGAAATACTGTCACTTTCTGTTTATGTTACTCCCCTTGTCTTTTTCTTAGTGTAATTTAAGCTATCCATCAGTGTTTCCACAATCAGGGTGTCTACAGAAATTTCTTACGCTTCTCAGCAATCAGTATGGTGGCTAGCAATTCTGACCTTTGAAGTCCATTCTTTCTGGTTTGGGGAAAGCTGGTGTGGGTAGTGACCTTTAGACCCTGAATGTTTTGAGACTAGTTCATCAGAAGGATTGCCTGCATCCATTAGAGTCAGCCTTGGCTTTATAATTAATACACGAGGGCCTGCCCTTTGACCCATTGATAAAGGGAGATTTGCAAGGCTGTTTTGTAGTCATAGACTGCCTTCTCAACTCAAAATTAAAGAGCTGTTGCTTTGAAATTTTCAGATATACATTTACCTATTTATTTTACAGTACTTCTTACTAATTGCTCTGATAATTTTTACTGTAATCTTTTTAAGGTATGTATAATATGACATAAATTGATGGTGTCTATTATGTTTTATAATTAATTGAAATACTGTGCATTTTCTTGAGAGGGAAGCATAATTGTTCCTTGAAATATTGTTTATGCATTCATTAGGCAGCAGCGTTATAAACTATTTGTCTGGGAATAGGTTCCTTTAAATTCAATAGAATGTACTCCTGAGTAGACATCAATCATATTAGATAAATTGTAAATTCCTCCAGTGGCAGATCCAGTAGCAATAAATCAGAGGTCATGGTTTAGAGGTTTGTTTTCAATTACAAGAGAGGAAAATTTGTATCTTGCTAGTTAAGATGTCATAGTTAAATATTAAATAGTATAGTATCCATTTTATTAAAAAGTCTAAGGCATTTCAACATATATCAAGTTTGTTTTTCTTCTGTGAATACATTTTACACCTCTATCACAAAAAATATATAAACTTAGCTTGACCACATCTTGTTTCCTGCTGTATGAGATCTTTGCAATAACTTGATCAGATTTGTGTAGTTTTTAAATTTTCCCCCAAAAATACATTGTAAAACACATCCTAAATAGTTTAATATAGCCTTGAAATGTGTGTGTGTGTGTACACACACACACACACACACACACACACATACATATAACTTTAAAAGCACAACTATTAAGACGTGGGAAAATACCCGAAGAAATCTAAATACCATACATATACATACATGCATACATATGTGTGTGTTTGTGTGTGTGTGTGTGTGTGTTATATTATGCATTGATATAATAATATTATTTATTTATTTATTATTTATTTATTAGTGGGACTTGTATGCCGCCCCATCTCCGAAGACTCGGGGTGGCTCACAATTAAAACAACAACAACAATAAATACTTAAAAAAATTAAACTAAACAAGCCCCAGGATATAATTACAAAATACAAAGATGACTTCCGGGTTGAGCCCTCTCGCTAACGGGCGACCGTTTGCGATCGTGCGCGACCACAGCCCGGCTCTTTCGTCTGAGAGCCCCGATCCTCACGGCTCGGGGCTGAAGCTGCCTCGTAGGGGCAGCGGAGAAAGGGAAAGCTGCCAGACAGAGTGAGGGGATCCACATCTCCCCCCTCTGAGTCTGGTCTTTTCCCTCCGAAGACGACAAGAAGCGGTGGTCAATATGGCCACCTTGAAGAGAAGGTCTCAACTGGATTAAGATTTGTGCAGGAGGAAAGAAAGAAGTTGACAGCAGAAGAATTGGGAGTATTGGAAGGTAAAATCAACAAAGGTACCCCGGGACTAAGATAAAAACGAGCTTTTTTTAAAAAAAGAAGCGGCGCGACTATCAAGTGAAGGAAAAAATAGTAAAATATTTTTGACAGCTATAAGGGGCTTCGAACCGGGAAAGGTAGAAGCCAGCGTAAGAATTTAAGTTTGAGGCTCGAAAAACCCTGAATATTAAAACAAAAGGAAAGGGAGAAGATTTTTTGTGACAGAAAGTGCCACTCAGTGGATAAAAACTGGAATTTAAAGAAGAAGGAAAATATCTTGTTCCTTTGTGGATTGGAATTGTTACAATTTTAAACAAATATTGAAACAAAAAAGCAAGAACTACAGAAGATGAAAGTTTGAACTTAAATAAAAGACAGACTACTGGACTAGTTGGTGATATTGATACAGACTCTGGCGTGGGTTGAGATTTTAAAAAAAATTTAAAGAAGAAGAAATAAGGAAAATAAAAACTTTTGTGGCCATACAAGGAATTAAAAATGGAATCTAAAAGCATGAAAGAACTGCTACAGGAAGTGACTGAATTAATTTGGCTTTGGTCGAAGACATGGAAATGGTGAACAAAGAACAAGAAGAAGGAATCCTGGAAAGGAGGAGCCAGCACAAGGGAAAGCCATCTTAAAGAGACAACTAACACAAAGATCACTACAAATAAAAGGGAAAGGAAGGGTGGTCCAAAAAATGAAATCTAAGAAAGCAATTAAAAAGGGGAACATTTATGGAATTAGGCAAGGTAGAAAGGCCCAGAAGAAAAAGAGCAGAAAGGTAATGAGAGAGAGAGGATTCAATTGGATGGAGAAGGGACATAGCAGAAAGAGGAGGGGGAACAAGAAACAGGAGCAGAAGATAGAGAAATATGGGAATTATATAATGAAGAAAAAACTCGTTACATAGAGATAATGGCTAAGGTATTAAGAAGGGGTTCTGCATGGAGAAGATGGGTAATAAGAATATACCGTATTATTAAAATATAAAACAATAGAGGGCTACTGACAACAATTTTTTTTAGATGAAGGTACACTCTCACTTTTACTTATAAAAAGGTAAATGTTGATTAGATAAATTGAATTAATTGAAATAATTCTTGAAGATGACTAAAAATGAGAGTTGTCAGTAATCAAGGTTAATTATTTTTTACTATTACTTTGAAATTATAAATAAATTTTAAATTGGGGGATATGTGTTGCAGAACCCGACTGAAAAGATATATAATGTTATGTAGTTTTTCTTCTCTTCTTTTTTCTTACTCTATCTTTTGCCGCAAAGGGAATGATTATTATAATGTTATTATGTTAATCACTGAGGTGACACTTTCAAAGTAGTAAAGGGGGAAAGTCTAGGTTTTTTAATTCTTTTCTGTGTTAAAGCTTGTATTGATTTAGAATTATGGAAAGAATACGTGATGAAAGGGCAAATCTGACGGATAAAAGAAATATGTAAATGATAAAAGAGCATTAATAATGTGAAGATAGTTTAAGGATAGATATGGATAAACTTTATTCTTTATATGATGAGCAAACATATTGTTATTTTTAAAAGAAATATAAATGCTTAAGAACTATTTATAATAATTTGAAATGAAATGGGGTTACATAGATTGAGATTAAGATCTGAGACTAGGATTAATTTGTTTGACTCTTTGTCTGCAAAAAATGGAATGGAAGTAAAAATGGGATAAAATCCGAGTTAAATGTTAAAAATACTATAAAACTATTGTCATATTTGCATGTAAAAGTGATGACCCAGAAATATGCTGTCTACTGAAAAGAGACTTGTTTAAATTATTAAAAATTGAATAAAACTTGTTTGGAAAAAAAAATACAAAGATAAGAACCACCCCACCCAAGGGTCACAGCCCGGATTGGTTAAACAACCAGGTCTTCAGGTCATGGCGGAAGGTGTGGAGGTCAGGGGCCAGGCGGAGCTCCAAGGGAAGCTGATTCCAGAGGTCAGGGACCGCGACAGAATAGGCACGTCGTCGGGGGACCGCCAGCCGGCATTGCCCGGCCGACAGGACCCCAAGGAGTCCTTGTCTATGTGCTCGCGACAGGGCGGTTGGTTGGTATTCGATGTCGGCAGAAGTCGCTCCCTTAAATAATAAGGACCCATGTCATGTAGGACTTTGTATGTTAGAGTTAGAACCTTGAATATCTCCCCGAGGTGCAACCGGCAGCCAATGCAGGCTGCGCAGGAGGGGGGCAACATGGGAGAACCGGGAAACTCCCATCACCACCCGCGCCCGCATTCTGCACCAGCTGCAATCTCCGGATGGTATGCAAGGGCAGTCCTAAATAGAGAATGGAAATAACCCTGTAATAAATGTTTAAATGATGAAGGCTTTGTAAGTTTAAACAACAAGATATAGTACTGTTCTGATTGCTTATTGAGTCTTCCATAGTTTGCAATTGTATAGTTATAATAGAAAAACCCTTGAATAATTTGCAGGATAAAAAGAAAAGTTATATAATGCTCATCCACTAGAGTGATTATCTCAGTCAGTTATAAATTGTAATTTGTTTCTCTATTGACAGATATTCTGGTCTTTATTATTAAAACAAATAAAGGAGAAAATTCTCCTATAATAATTTATTGCCAGCTCCTTGATTTATAATGAGTACTGTTAAATGATTGTAATTTAAAAAAAAAGAAATACCCATTAAAATTTTGAGGGATTTTTTTCTTCTTCAAGGAGTCTAATGATTTTATTTTCTTGACGATGTTGCTGACTCCAAGAAATGGCTTGCCTCCAGATAAAAGATTATATAGATATTAATTGAGAAAACTAAGATTAATATCAGAATGGATTTAAAGAATCTTTTTACAAATTCTGTTATTTTATTTTTATTTCCTCAGTCACAGATGAAGATACTGTAAAGAGATATTTTGCCAAGTTTGAAGAAAAGTTTTTCCAAACTTGTGAGAAAGAGCTTGCCAAAATCAACACATTTTATTCAGGTAAGACATCTTTTGTTCCATCAGATTCCTAAGAGGCAATTGCCATATCAGGGCTACACCATGTTCTGCAGTAGTTCTTATCTTACTCTATTTAGAAAGCTCCTTTTACTCTGCCAGGAATAAGACAAGATTATATAGCTTTGGTCAGTAGAAGAAACTAAGCTCCTAATCCTAACTTATTTAACCAAAGCATATTTTAAATTAGCCAGAATTTTCCTAAAGTGGAATATTATAATGTATTTAGTATAAAACTGAATTTCTGATTAGCTGTCAGCATCCTAAAAAGAGGATGAGGAATGGATGTGAACCTCAAGGATTATGTTTCTTATCCTAAAGAATTGTTTTTGCTATATCTTAAAAGATGCTATAGTGTGTACTACTGGAAATGCTAGATTTTTTTAAGGATGCCAATTAATAATTATAATGTGCCTAAGGTTATTTTTATGGCATACACAATCTTGAATTACAATCCTTTTTATCAGTTCTGACTGTCAGAATGGTCTGTCTGTCTGTCTGTCTGTCTGTCTGTCTGTCTGTCTAATCTAATCTATCAATCATTATATCTCTATCCTGCTTTTATTATTTTTATAAATTATTCAAGGTGGAGAGCATATCTAATACTTCCTCCTCCTCCTATTTTCCTCACAGCAACAATCCTGTGAGTTGGGCTGAGAGACAGTGACTGACTCAAAGTCATAAAGTTTCCCTTAAGTTACAGTCATGTATTTATTCAGGATGATAAGGAGATGATGTAAATATAAACAATGAAATAAAAGGAAATGGAAAAATATAGTGATATTATTCTTACATATAATAAATAATATATTCTTACATATAATAAACCTTATTTAACCCAATGGTCAACAGACAGCATTGAAATTCTCAATAAACTATAGCTCTGATGCCTCAGATATTAGCACTTTTGACTAAATGGGGAAATAATTTTTCAGCAGTGCTTTTTCAGATGTTTTTTATGGTCTGTTTGTTAACAAAGAAGTGCAGTAGACCATTGTTGGTGCATTAATAAACAATGGCATATAACAGCTTAAAAAGTGTATGCATTCCTGAGATTGCACATAACGTTATTAAGTCTTGACACAGTTTTATTAAAGATGAAATATAGACCAAAAGTTAGTATCTTGTAACTATATCAGATGCTAGATCTGATATGTGTACTTATGGGTTTTTTCTTTGCAAATAGCTGTAATAGTTTGGGAATTATCTGTTAAGGACATAGGAATCTATCATCCAGATTTTATAAAAAACAATTTTCATTGTCTGGCATGAATTGTAGGCCAGATTTATATATATGTAGTCTATTTGTAGTCTACTGAAACTCTGGAAGTGCAGAAAAGAGCAACAAAGATGATTGGGGGCTGGAGGCTAAAACATATGATGATTTGTCTAGTGAAAAGAAGGACTAGGGGTGACATGATAGCAGTATTCCAATACTTGATGGGCTGCCACAAAGAAGTGGGAGTCAAACTCTTCTCCAAAGCAAGAGAAGGCAAAACAAGAAACAATGGATGGAAACCAATCAAGAAGAGAAGAAGCCTAGACTAAAGAGAAATTTCCTAACAGTGATACAATTAACCAATGGAATGGCTTGCCTTCAGAAATGGAGGTGCTCTGTCACTAGAGGCTTTTTAGAAGAGACTGGACAGCCACTTGTCTGGAATGGTATAGGACAGGGGTGGGCAAACTTTTTGACTCGAGGGCCACAATGGGTTCTTAAACTGGACCGGAGGGCCGGAACAAAAGCATGGATGGAGTGTTTGTGTGAACTAATATAAATTCAAAGTTAGATTACTTCACGTAGCCTTCTGGGAGAGCAAGAGAACCCTCCGCTCTTTCAGCTCCGTGGGCCGGATAGAACAGCCGAACGGACCGGATCCGGCCTCCGGGCTGTAGTTTGCCCACGGCTGGTATAGGATGTTCTGCTTAAACAGGGGGTTGGACTAGAAGACTCTCCCAATTCTGTTATTCTGTTAATTCTGTTAATTTGTTTCATAGGGCTTAGTTGTAGATTGTAAAAAGTTAAATTTTATTGATGGGAAAAAAATCTTAAGTGTATGTAGCAGTTAGTTGGTAGGGTTTTGATATAAAGAAATGCTTATATATGGATTGCAGTGTTATATTTCACTATCAGGAAAATAAATTTGTTCTGTGAACTAGGCTTTGGATGATAAGGGGGTGAAAGTGATTTTTTATTTTCTCAACCCTTTTCAAAGAGAAACGTCAAATAATCAGGAGTTATTGAAATATCAGACAGACACATTTTAATTATATCATCATTTAAAGTTGTATGTTTACAAAAATTTTAACTGGACACACTTGCATTATTCATTATACATTATCCCCATCCCCATTGTAGTTAGATGAACTACGTTGTCCCCCCCCCAACATCATCTTATAGGGGAAAAAATCCCCATCAAATGACAACTGGATTTTCTTTATTTCAGCATCCATTTGTGCTATAAAATACTGTCTGTTGACTTGCTCCTTTGGGGGAAGAGCAACATGATCTGTGTTATTTATGTTGAGCTTACTTAATATAATATATAAACATATTCTGTATTTTCATTCCATAGAAAAACTGGCAGAAGCTCAGCGCAGATTTGCTACACTACAGAATGAATTGCAATCAACTTTGGATGCACAAAAGGAAACCAGTGGTCTTACTACCCTGCGGCAACGTAAAAAGCCGGTCTTCCATCTGTCTCATGAGGAACGTGTTCAGCATAGGAACATCAAAGACCTGAAACTGGCCTTCAGTGAGTTCTACCTCAGCCTCATCTTACTGCAGAATTATCAGGTATTGATAATATCATTAAAGAATGTTTCCAGTGATTAAGGTGGGATTAATCTTGGTTAAAGTGAGATTTGCTGGAATTTTTGCAACCAGATTGCCTTTTATCTGGTTCATCATATAGCTATTGGTTAAGATTCAATTAGTGTAGATACTTATATGGCTTGTATGGTTATGAATGAGATACAGTTTTATATGAAGTGCTTGGGTCCACAATTAATTTCCAAGATATCACTTCACCCTTTAGATCATTTCAGAAACGTTTTTACTTTTCTGTTTAAATTTACCTATGACTAGCAAAATCTTGCTTCCCACGAACATTTGAAAATGTTCATGAGAAGGTATTAGGCTCATTTTACAGTTGATATCTGGAGTAATATGAAACTTGTTAAGGGTAGATGCATCTTATTGGCCACAGGTTGCCACATTCTGGTGTAGATACAGAAACATCTGCATTGACACAAAAATATTGAGCTGGGTTATAATGCATGTGAAAATCATCTTGCATATAATGGAATGCCTCTTCCTATCAATGGTACATATGGTCCCTAGTGCATGCTAAACATTTCTTTGAACTAAAAAGATTGCCTTGCTCTCAATAGATCATCATTTATATAACTAGTTAATTTGTCCTTTATTCTCTAGCACTACAGGTAGTCCTTGACTTCCAACAGTTCATTCAGTGACCATTTGAAGTTACAACGGCACTGAAAAAAGTGTCTTATGACCATTTTTCACATTTATGACCATTGCAGCATCCCTTGATCACATGATCAAAATTCAGACGCTTGACAACTGGTTCATATTTATGACATTTGCAGTGTCCTGGGGTCATGTGATCACTTTTTATGACCTTCAGACAAGGAAAGTCAATGGGGAAACCAGATTCACTTAACAACCATATTACTAATTTAACAATTGCAATGATTCACTTAACAACTGTGTCAAGATAGGTTATAAAATGAGGCAAAACTCACTTAATGAATATTTCATTTAGCAACAGAAATTTGGGGTTCAGTTGTGGTCGTAAATCAAGGACTGCCTGTAGTTAGCTGCTACATCTTTATTTGACCAAAAGGCGGGGGGAATCATCAGTTTCCAAATAAATATTCTGGGGAGACAGAGCGTTGAGGAGAAGCTCTGTGATCTTTTATCTCTGGTAATATTCCATACCACATGGATTGTTTGGGAAAGTTACCTTTTTCATTTCACTTCTCACTGAATTCCTATAGTTTAAAAACCTTCATTATTAACTCTTTACTGCTCAAAATATACAGTTGGAATAGAAAGATTCTGGCAAGAATTCAACTGTGATGTGGTATTAGACTTGTTAAACACTTCGTGTCACTGAGATTTGTCAGAAGTTGTAATTATTCCCAGAGCAATCAAAGTTATTCAACCCAGAAATAAGAACCTAAGCCTGAAATTGTGACTTCATTTTTTTTTCATTTAGCCTGTGAACAAGGTATAGCTCTCATGGGAGATTGCTGGGTTTCTTCAAGAGAGAATAATTAAAATTTCTTATTAAAGATAATATATATCATTAATATATTATTCCTCTTCCCACCTTCAAATTGTTTCCTTGCTTTTCTATCCTACTGAGCTCCATTATGAAATCACTCCAGGCATGATTTAATTGAAAATAATTTCAGTAGAGCTGCTGTAACTCTTCCCATAGGCACTATATTTCGGTTCTGTTCTTTGTTTTGTTTCAGATTTGAAAATGAAACCTAGCCTAAATGAGATCATTTTCCAAATAATATTATCTTTTGGATGTTTAGTTTATAAGGAAATTTTTCCCTCTTATTTTATATGATTTTCCCCTTTTTCTTTTTTAAAAGAACTAGGTTGATTTTGAATATATATTTTACTTTACTATGTAATTTTGTTTCTATAACAGGTTAGGTTTCTTTTTTAACTTATACATTAGCCTGTAATAATGATATAGTGTATAGTTTTACTGTTATTATATATAATGCCTCAAACTATTAAGTTTTTCTTAAATACAATTGCACTATTTTTAAAAATTAAATAAATATAAATACACATACATATACTCAGTGTTACTTTAAAATAAATTACACCTTTAAAATAAATCACACTTTTTCATGTACCTCATTATTAAATGTAATATAATGTGCCATAGGCTTAAAATAGCAAGTGTTTTACTTAAGTCCTATGTATTACAATGTGTTAAAAACAAGTGAAGTTTTCTATATCTTTAATTTTTAATTCTTTATTTGCTTTTTTGATAGCCCAACAACTTTCTTCTTTAAATATTCTATTTAATTATTTCCAGTAAACAGCAGTTTATATGCCAGGTGTTCAAAAATGTGTTCAGCAGTCAGTGAATTGGGAATGTTGAATTGTTTCTAATCCTCCATTTTTGTCTGTATGAAGTATGGAGTTGCTATTTAGTGATTACAATCAATTTTATGAATTATTATGTATAAAACTGAAGAACAACAATGTGGATTACAAGCAGACTTCAGCTCTGGAATTTTAATTGAAACATGCAAATTACAAAAGGTTACTCCTTTTGTAGGAGTATTTTATGAGGAAATATATGATTTTTCAAAGCTGGCTTTGTTAATTTTTTTGTTAATTTAAAAAAAAGACTAGCTTTATTTATGGATAGAAAAATGTAAAATATGTTTCTTTTAAAGAAGGAAAAGATGTTATAGTTTCTTCCTTCAAGTGGTTTATTTCCCTTACCAATTCCCTGATATCAAACAAAAGGGTAATATGTGCAGAAACTAAGCAAATAACATGGTTGTGTTTTATCTTTATCTTTAGAATCTAAATTTCACAGGGTTCCGTAAGATTTTGAAGAAACATGATAAGATCCTGGAGACACCACGAGGTGCTGATTGGAGAGTGGCTCATGTTGAAGTGGCTCCTTTCTATACTTGCAAGAAAATCAACCAGCTCATCTCTGAAACAGAGGTATAGTTACTATGTAAGGCAGGGATGTCAAACTCAAGGCCCACGGGCCAGATCCAGCATGGGGGTTGCTTAGATTTGGCCCACAGGGCCTGCTTGGAAATATCAAAGGACCAGCCCGCGGTGCCTCTGCTGGACAAAATGGGCCACAGGGGGGCTGCAGGCAGCTCCCCAGCCCATTTTTGGCCTCCATGACCTCTCCCAGCTGAAAATGGGTCACGTGGAGCCTCCGCGTGGCCCCAGTGTGACTTGTTTTTGGCCTCCATGGCCAAAAGCTAAGCTAGGACACTGGAGCGCAAGGTAATGGGGGAGGTTGTCAATGACTGAGACTGGGCTAGGATGGCTGCAGCTTCCCTGGGACAAGAGACCCTTTGTGCTATGCTGGTGGAACTGGGCTTTGTGCTTCTTGCAGCCCCAGAGTTGGAAGACCCCACAAAGCCCTTTTGCATGATTGGGCTGAAGCTGGGTTTCATACTGCACTGTGGCCTGGCCTTCTTCCAGCCCCAGAGCTGCAGAACAGCAAGAAACCCATTTGAACCACACTGTTGGACTGGACTGTAGCTGGGCTTCTTGCAATCCCAGAACTGTGGTGCATGCGAAAAAGCATCTGAGCTCCAGTATATTCTTTCCCCAGCATTCCTACATATGCATGCATGTAATCTGTACCCTCTATCCCTGGCCTCCTGAGCTTGCAACACACTGCAGAAATCACTCTCCAACATGTGTGTGGCCTGTGCCAGACCTTTTAATGTCTCCCCTACCCTTGTGGCAACCCCCATCTTTATCTGGGACACACTGTTTCCTGCCCCATGTATGTGGAGTTAGGCAGCCAATGTCACATGACATTGCACTTTACAACCATATTCCTTAGTGATGGAAATCCCAATCCCAACTATGATTGTATGTCAAAGACTGCCTGTATATTTTTAAATAAGGAGTTGAATTTGAGTATCTATTTCATGTTTTTTTTAATTATTAGTTATAACTTTTTATCTATTTTTTTTAGACAGTGGTAACCAATGAATTGGAAGATGGAGACCGACAGAAAGCCATGAAACGATTACGTGTCCCACCACTAGGAGCAGCACAGGTGATGGAAATAGAAGAACTTCATTATATTTCCTTGGATAAATGGACATCATTTAAGAATTGGCATCAAGTTCACATCTTGAGTTATCTTTTGCTTTTTTCTTTGTGATTTTCACTTCAAAAATCTTGAAAGTAGACAGTGCATTAATATGTGATGGCAGAATAGAAAGAATGCTAGAATAAAAAAAGTTCATGTGTACTTCCAATTAATTATTTTGTTAATTTCCTCTGCTGTTTATTCCTATGAAAAGTCATAGGCAAAGAGCTCTGTAAAACAGCAACAGTAAGAGAAAAACAGAAGGTTTTATGTAGCTGTCATTCTTAGAGGTTTTAGTCATTCATTTGAAGCAAAATATTCTTTTAGTCCAGGGAGGTTTTTTTGGACTGCTGAGGCCAATTGAGCGTCATTCCCTTTCCAACACTGCTTCCTTTTTCCAGTCAGCATTGTCTTAATCACCTAACTGCTGCTTTGATTTTGATTAGACCCTGGCCCTAGCAGCTTTCCAGCTGCAAGACAGCTTCTCCATTCAAGAAAGCCTTTTCAGTAGTAGCATTGACACAATCATTTCATGAGAGCTAAATAGTTTCTTGACATTATATCATTGTCATATTTTATCATCACCAATACTTGGCATCAAATGCTGTGTACAGCAGTGTCTGAACTAAAAAAAAAACCTGCCTCAAGCCAATCAGAACTGAGCAATTACTTAATGCTTATTCCATTCAACACAGATTTGGTAGATAAGCCTGCCACAGAAGAAATGACTGTTGATTACAGTTACCCCACTTGGTCTAGTGCACATGTGTCAAACTTGAGGCATCACATTACCATCATGTGATGTATCGCAACATTTTTCCCCCTTCGTGAAGCTGGGGTGAGTGTGGCCTGCGCGTGGCGCATCCGGTCCATTGGCCGCCAGTTTGACACCCCTGGTCTAGTGGATTAAGGAACCAGGCTAAAAACCAGGAGGCTGTGAGTTCTAGTCCCATCTTAGAAATGAAACCTGACTGGGTGACCTTGGGCCTTCACTCTCAGCCCAACTCACTTCATAATGTTATTGTACACTAAAGTAGGAGGTGGAAGGAGTATTAGATATGTTTGCCACCATGAGTTATTTATTTAAAAAGGTAAAGGCAGTATATAAATAACTAGGAATGAGCAGTAATTATATTCTTATTATTACTAAAAATGGGATATAACTAGTACTGTGCTAAGGCCCACATAACCTGGCAATGTCTTGAACTATTTAATTCCTTCCCTGGTGTTTAAAAAAAAAACCTTTTGACCACTTTTAATGTATTGTTGCTTATATCCATGTATAATAGTTGTGCACTATTTTACAATTTATAATAGTTGTGCAGTAAAAGCAAAATTATAACTCAATCTTCTCAAAATTTATTTGTAATTTTAGAACAAGTAAACAGCCTGCTTTAAAAGTATAAAAAAGTATAAAGTATAAAAGTATTTGTAAGGCTTCAGTATGTCTCCATAAATTGGACTTATTTTCATCCATAAAAATGTTGCCATTTGTTCTGATACTTGCATTTTTTTCTCACTGGAACAAGCATCAGCTCAGATACAAACCTTAGAGAAAATTACAGTGGAAGGAAAGCATTAACCTCCTACATCTTATTCCTCAATATTGCTTTGCCAGCAGGATAGTCGTCCTTTTGAGTAAAAGTACGATTCAGGAGATTTAGTCACATGTCTTCACCATATATAGTTTAGGTCTAAGATTAACTTTCATTAATAAGCACAGCAGGTATATAAATGAATTCAGTTGGCAGAAAGGAATTCAATCATTGGTTTGCCTGCAAACTGATATATCAGTAAGTTTGATAATATCAGTACAATCTTTTAAAATCTTAGACAGATATTTAAAATAAAAACTGTTCTGTTCTCTCTACAGCCTGCACCAGCATGGACTACTTTCAGGGTCGGGTTGTTCTGTGGAATATTTATTGTGCTGAATATCACCCTCATACTTTCAGGTTAGTTTTCAATAAGTAAACTTTACTTGGTTTCAGGATTGTGTGTTTGTGTGTATGTATAGTTTTAACGGTACCATAGGATGAGTTTTAAGTCACTTCAAAATCTAAATAAAGGTATTAAACTCACAATGATATTTTGAATTACCTTTTTTCAGTCAGAATTATTGATTCTGTAGAAACAGTGAAACTGGGTTCTATCATAACATTCAGCAGCTTTTAAAACCTCAAATGGAAACTAGTCTTAAGCCAGGGAATCTCAAAACTTGCATAATATGTCAATTTAAACCGCCTTATAAATTTATAAATGTATAACAACTTTAAAATCATAGTTTTTCATATGAATTTATTTCCGTAGAATTCCTGAAATCTCTATTTATTTTATTTTGAAGATAGCTGTTCATATTTACTAGAGTTGAGGGTGGAGGGAGGGGAAGAAAACCTTATCCTTGCCTTAAAATCAGTTTTTCTTCAATGTTCTTAAATGCTACAGCAAACAGCATGTAAACAGTTACTTTTGGTGCTGTTTCTCCTATGGCAGCCACCATAAAATAAGTCAGCACTCATTCTCCCTTCCCATTGCCTCTCTTCATCATGTCAGATGATTAGAGCTTTGCATAGAAGTCCCTCCAGGCATGATTACTTCTCCTTTGAAAAGAAAACATAAAGTGCTTTTAAAAATGCCCTCTGGAAGTGCCATTATTTTTACATTAAACTGGCAAGCCTCCTAAGAAAGCAGTCACAGAGGTAAAGAAGGCAGACACAGACAGAGGAAGAGCTAGGATATAGGCAGGGCCACTCCAAGCAGGTGTGTAAGTTGTGCGTTGCCAAAGACATGACAGGTGGGTGACAGATGGAAGTTGTAGAAGTTATATTAATGAAAAGAGGAGGGGGGGAAGCAGTTTAATTCAACTTGTACTTCTTGAGTAGAAATAGGCTGGAAACCACAACTTTGCGGGGGTGGGGGGAAGAGATGACAAAAGAATAACCCATGTTCCTCTGCCCCTTCCAAGGTTTTCCACATGCTTTGCAATACCTTCACTGACATCATTAAGAGGCAGCAAAAAAGGTGGAATGGTGGATATGTAGCCCAGGCAATAGAGGAGACAGGGCTGCTGAGAGGTGGGAGAACACTTTTTGCACAAAGCTACCCCACAGGTTAGCAGCAGTCCTGAGTAAAGGATGCAGATAAAGGAATCAATATAGAAATCGTGTATTTCTCTGCCATAAGGAGAGAAGGGGGAACAGGCAAGGAAAAAGGAAAAAAGAAGGAATATATGAATATTTTTTTCCTGTAGGGTAAGAAATTCCTGCCATCATCAATCACTTATGCAAATTATTAAATTGAATTGCATAAAAAAAGAAATCCTTTCTCTCAAAAATACGAGGGGTAAAGTTTTCTGATGCCATTGAATTGTGGAATAACAGAGATGGCTTGCTCCTGGGTTTCACTATGAAACTGTCACTCCATATATTACAACTCTATTGGGTACATGAACTTTCCAAAGCCTACTAATGCAGTTTTTAATGCAGTATATAAAAAGTTTAGCGCTATAGAATAATTAAAAAAGTAATATTCAAAAAAGTAAAGGAATTGGGTGTTTAGTATAGTTTTCCTAAAGTAATAATTCAGTTTTTCAAATACCAGATCTTCAATTTCCTCTCTGCAAATGGGCTTTTAAAATGTTTTTTAATTTATCTTTTCAAGCTTGTGTTGTTTGCTTATTTCAATTCTGGATGTCCTTAGAACCATCTGTGTGTTTGTATTCAATTGCTAATTTGAAAGTGGAAAAACACAAGTCTTTTGATGGCTGAGAGCATATTGTAGTATAAATGAGGGTTGCAGTGTTGTAGCACAATCTCATTCGTAAACAGCTTTGTAAAATTTGGTTGTAAATAGTGCATTGGGAGTGGTCTTTGGGTCAATCCAGTGTAATGGTACAGTAAACTCTCAATTCAATGGAGTAAAGGTGGAGAGTAATATTGATTAGGATCAAATAATGTTAAAATAAGATTGATATTTTGGCCATATATAAAATGCATGTAATATATGTTATTTATAGACAACATGTGTAAAGTTAGTGAACGTTATCCACACAGATTTGCCAAACAATAAGCTATTTCATTCCTGGAGGTAAAGTCTATTGCCAAATTTTGTTTGTTCTATTTAAAATCTATGGAGCTAAGATCCACAAAATCAAGGCTACAGACATAGACCTATTATGAAAACAACACAAAACAAAATAACTAGTATTGAAATAAGTGGATATAATTTATGTGAGATTCCACAATTATCAGTTTTTCATATGGTTAAAGCAAATCCAGAAGACATCTATATATAATTTTTTACAAACTTAGTTATGAAGCAATGGAATAAAATGTTCCTTCAGTAATGTGAATCTCCCTGAATCAGATCTTCAGCAATATCTTAGAAGCTAATCTTGTTAACCTAAAGAAAATATTTGCATTCAGATGTTTGAATTCATACTGCGAAAGCATTTATTTTAGTAACTTCACAAATCAAAGAAGGTAACAGGACAGCCTACAGCTCTTAAGATATTTCTCTGTTATTTTATTGTTTTGATGTACTATATAAATTTTCACAGATGGAAATAGTAGCATTTCTGTGGACAAACTAGTATTTTCAAAAAAGCACCTAACAATAACAGAGGGTGATAGAAAGCAGGAAGAAGGGAAGCACACATCTGACTGGGCTCACTTCTAAATAGTTTATCCCAATAGTGAAAACAATTTGTAAGGATCCATTGAAGAAGTGTAAACTAAGTTGAGTTATCTTTAACAGAGTTTCAATGAAAAGCGAGCAAACTCATCTCTAGCAGAGAACAAAAATAGGCAGGCAAAGGAAAAATGTAAATAGCTTTCTCTGAAGTGAGAGGAGGGGAAGATTGTCCCATCTTTCTTCAGCAGACTGAATTTGGCAAACAGCCAGGAATGTTATCATCTAATTGGAAATTGTTGCTAGGACTACTTTGTAAGACTTCCTGGAATATAAACCTTAGCAACAAACAAATAGGAGATGGAAGGTAGTTAGAAATGGAAAAGACTTTCCCCCCTAAAATACTATTGATTTTACCCTGCTTATAGAATTATAAAGCAATGAATTCATCAGAAAAGACTCCAGTCCTTGAGATTTTTCACCTAAAAGATACCCCATAATAAATCTATTTATATGACACTTCCTGACATACTGTAGGTAGTTTATAAAAAAACAATAACAACTTAAAACAAAGCTTAAAAAATATATTAAAATTTAATATCCACATATAGCATTAGGAAAGTATAAAATCATCACTCGTTCATGAACTGTGTTAAAACTGGACATGTCCTAGACCAGCATGTCCCAACCTTTCTGGGCTGGTATGGCATGAGCAGGAGGGGGGAAGAGAAGATGGTTTTGTGTGAGGGGAAGGAACGTGTGTGCACACAGCTTTATTTGTGTGGGTGACGGATGCATGTGCCCACCCCTCGCACAAATATGGCTGCGCATGCACTTGCGTGGATGCCAGCCTACCGCTCACACATCCTGGTTGTGAATAGACCACCGCCTGGTACTTGTCCTTGTCCTAGATAACTACTCCCAATTATAGGGCACCCACTTCTCTACAAATGACCATCTTTCTTGATGCTAACCTGGTGGGAACTCTCCTGTTCTTGGGAGCTGACAATACTTGCCTTTACAGCCCTTAATTTCTCATGGAAGGATTCACAACATGCTCTCCTTGATCAACCTACAGTATATTGAACAGGCAGATTTGGCTTTAAACAGATGGTCCCAGAAGTAGCAAGGGCCAACCAATAAAGATTATTATAGGTCTTGAAGGCCAATGGAAGATATCCCTCAATATACTATATGTGTTATCCAGCTATAACTGATCTTGTCCATTAGCAAGTGATCAACTGCATTTTTCAGTAGATACTTTTTTAGGGCAGTCCCATTAATTTGAAACTACGCAAAAGATAGAAAAGAGTATATATAAGTCAATTTAATAATCCAGAACAGGGCAAAGCTATTGTATCAGCCAATGCTTAGCAAAGGCTGTCCTGGTTATGATTTCTGCTTCCTGATTTTTATCTACAAATTGCCTATAAATCCAGAATGGGCATGTTTACTATGACCCCAAATACTGTATGTTTTAAGTACTATTTTGGTATTTAGGGCACAGAGGGGGCAAGGCAATGATAAAAGAGAAGTGGATAGATCTGTTGGGTGGATGGGAGGAGTTATTTTAGGTTATTTGTTTTGGTTTAAAATCTGCTGAACCCATCTGAAACATGTTCTCTACAATAGATTTTCATTCTTTAACTTGTCAAAGTAGTTGCTAGTTTCCTGCATCTGATATTTAGCAAAAACTTTTCAAGGGTTATGCACACCTTGAAAATGTTTCTGGAAAAGTATTTCGAATCATTGGTAAACCCATGACCTCTCTGTTATTCAGGGTTTGACAAGATGCTGCTCCTTTAAGGGATCTACTCATTAAAATTAATATAACTATTAAAAAATTCACAACTTTTTTCCCAAGCTAATGCAGAAACCTGGAAATGGGATGTTTTAATGAATAGTAGACTGCCTAAGATCTTGAAGCACTTCTGAATCATTTTTGAAGCATGCATATTTTTTTCCTTTATTCACGTCTTGTCTTGTTATTGACTGGATAATATATTCCACTTCTCTCTCTTCATTTTAGAAAGATGTCATTTTACAAAACAATACTTCTGGGTCTTTATAGCTTTTTTGGTTCTGCTTATTAAGTATGCTGGCTCCTCTGGGACTGATTCCCTCTCTCACCCACCCACCCCATTACAATGATACACATTCTAACAGTTTCAAATGAATACCAATCATTTGAGTTTATTTGACTGCCTTATTATTAATCTCATAAGAATCTTGTTCCCATTTGGAAATCAAATATGGAAATTTTCTCTTTGTTTCCCATTTCTTTTGTGTGTGGCCATTGTTTCCATTCATTTTAAGAATATTTGTATTTGGCATTAGATTTTGATGTCACCATGTAGGATTTGGGACAGAATTGCTTTCCTTTTGATTTTTGATCATCTGTTCTAAATCATAATCACATAAGATACATAAGAATTTTGTCTGTGCCACAACTTAGCACTCATATTTAAAAATATTTGAAATTATCTATTTTACACTTTGCCTTTTTTAGCCTCTTGATTTATTTTTTATCATAAGATTACCTTACATATTTTGGTAGAATTGAAAGAAGATAGTGTATTCCTACTGCCAAATTGCTACTTATGTCTGCCACTGTATTTGAAAAGCTGAAAGAGAGTTATTAGAAGAGAATTTGAAGTGTCCTCAGCTCTTTTGTTTTCTAATTTATAGTCATCACCATACATACAATGCCCTTGCTGCATATTCTAAATATTCCTTACCTTTCCAAGGCTGGAATTATTTATGTATGTATGTATTTATTTATTTATTTATTTATTTATTCATTCATTCATTCATTCATTCATTCATTCATTCATTCATTCGACTTATATGCCGCCCCCTCTCCCAAAGGACTCGGGGCGGCTCACAAATTAAAAGAAATACAACAATAAATTACCTAAAAACTATATTAAACAAATTAAGCCGAATTAACATTAAAACCCCCCAAATTAAAATCAACAGAGCCCAAGGAGTCAGTAAAAACAATCTGGGCTATGTTCATTTACCTTTCATAGAGTCTTAATTTAGTTGGCAATGTAGATCTAAAAATATATTAGAAGATCAATTACTTTTTATTACTGTTTAAAATTTTCTGATTGAAGTAGTAATAAATGGTTCAAGGGATAGCTTATGCCAGTCATGAGAAATCTACAATGCCATTAATTAATTCAGCTGTTTAGCAATCTTCTCACCTATACCTGCTTTTTTAAAAACTGAGAAGAGTGTAAAGACTGTTTTTCAGGAGCTCGTGGAGAAATAAAAGCTTATAAAGAGAAATAACAAAAGAATTTCTTCTACTTCCTCTCGGAAACCAAATAAGGAAATACGGGAAGTTGTCTTGCATGATTTAGTTCTGAACAAAATCTCTGTGGTTCTTACCATTTAGATAGCAATGATGTGAGTGCTTGTTCAGAAGTAAATTTTTGATAAGCTCTATTACAAAGAATAGATGAGATAGAAAAAGGAAAATAAAATAGTTTAAATGAATCTAGAATGGGGTGTCAAACTTGCAGCGTCACATTGTCACACGACGTATCATGACTTTTCCCCTCCTTGCTAAAATGGGGTGGGCGTGGCCAGTGCATGACACATCTGGCTGCGGGCCACAAGTTTGACATCCCTGATGTAGAATAATTAGAGTTTAAATAAATTAAAAAACAAAGTTCCAAGAGTAGCTTTATTTGGCATACTCTACTGTCCTTTTATTATCATACCTAAGATATATCTCTGGCAACATCTGTGTTGCGGTTATAAGCAAGGTTTTAAGAATTAAACTCCTGGTATCTTCTAGATGTTTTGACTAACCTATAGCTGTAGGTAACACAACCTCTTGCTATGGGCCATGATAGCTGGTAGTGATAGGAATTAGACCCAAAATAACATGCTCCACATTGTCACATGATTTCCTGGAAATTGTCCAAAATTGCCAAGGTAGTTTTAGGGCAATTATCAAGTTATTTATTATATCCTTATTTCAGATATTTCCAGGAACTATAAGATACATAGTCACTGCCAGCTGACAAAAGCAGAACATTGTCTCACCAGCATAGCATGTTTAACTATTAACCCAAATATTTTGCCTTACTTTACTTGCTAAGCTATGTGCTGCTTCTTTGAAAACTTTGAAAACATATGCCATCATTTTGCATGGTATACATTTTGTAATTAAATTATTGATATGTTAACTAAATAAATTAGGGGGTATGAACCTCAACATGTGTATTATTTTTAAATAATGTAGTTGCTGTTATTGATGGCAATGAGTCCATGTAGGATGTGGTGATAAATAAATAAGTAAATACATAAATTGTATGAAGAAAGGGAACAAACAGTTTTCTCTCTCATAATGTCACAACTTGAAGTCATCAAAGAAAACAGATGGTTAGGTAGAAATGCATAATGAGACCCAGTTTGGTTTACTGGTTAAGATATCAGATTAGATCAGGGGTCTCCAAACTTGGCAACTTTAAGATTTGTGGACTTCGGACTTCCGGGTTAAGCCTTCTTGAGAACGGGCGGCGGTTTGCGATCGTCCGCGACCGCAGCCTGGCTCTTGCATCGGAGAGCCCCGATCCTGCAAGGTTCGGGGCTGAAGCTGCCTCGTAGGGGCGGCGGAGAAAGGGAAATCTGCCAGCCAGAGTGAGGGGAGCCGCATCTCCCCCCTTTTGGGTCTGGTCTTTTCCCTCTGAAGACGTCAAGAAGTGGTGGTCAAAAATGGCCACCTCGAAGAGAAGGTCTCAACGGGATTAAGATTGGTGCAGGAGGAAAGAGAGAAGTCGACAGCAGAGGAACCGGGAGTATCGGATGGTAAGATCAAGGCACCCGGGATTAAGATAAAGATGAGTTTTTAAAAAAGAAACAGAAGCGGCGCAGTCTCAAGTGAAGGAAAAAATAAGTAAAATATTTTTGACAGCTATAAGGGGCTTTGAACCTGGAAAGGAAGAAGCCAGCGTAAGAATTTAAGTTTGGGGCTCAGAAAACTTTGAATATCAAAATAAAAGGAAAGGGTTAAGACTCTGTGCAGAAAGTGCCACTTTGTGGAGAAAAATTGGAAGCTAAAGAAGAAAGAAACTATCTTGTTCCTTTGTGGATTGGAGTTGTTACATTTTAAAGAGACACTGAAACAAAAAGCAAGACTCATAGAAAGTGAAAGCTTGAATCACAAAGAAGGACTACTGGATTAGTTGGTGACATTGATATAGATTCTGGACTTGGGTTAGGATCTTAGAAAATTTAAAGAAGAAGAAATAAGGAAAATAAAAATTCTGGTGGCCATCCAAAGAATCAAAAATGGAGTTTAAAAGTATGAAAGAACTGCTACAGGAAGTGACTGAACTAACTTGGCTCGTTGCAGAAAACATGGGCATTGAAATGGTGAATAAAGAACAAGAAGAAGGAACCTTGGAAAGGGATGTGCCAGCACAAGAGAAAGCCATCTTAAAAAGACAATTAATACAAAGATTAATACAAATAAAAGGAAAGGAAGGGTGGCTAAAAATGGAACCTAAGAAAGTATCTAAAAAGGGAACATTTATGAAATTAAGCATGTTAGAAAGGTTCAGAAGGAAAGGAACAGAAAGGTAAAGAGAGAGAGGGATTCAAACTGGACAGAGAAGGGGAGAGTAGGATAAAAGGGAGGAGAAGGAGCCAGCACAATAAAGCCATTTTAAGAAGACAACTAACACAAAGATTAATACAAATAAAAGGGAAAGGAGGATGGTCAAAAAAACGAAACTTAAGAAGGTAATTAAAGGGGAACATTCATGAAATTAGGCATGTTAGAAAGGTCCAGAAGGATAGGAGCAGAAAGGTAAAGAGAGAGAGAAGATTCAAACTGGATAGAGAAGGGGATAGCGGGATAAAAGGAGGAGAAGGAACAAGAAACAAGAACAGAAGATAGAGAAACATGGGAATTACATAATGAAGAAAGAAACTTGTTTGCATAGAGATAATGGCTAATGCATTAAGAAGGGGGGTTCTGCATGAAGAAATGGTAATAAGAATATATTGCAATTATAAAAGTGTAAAACAATAGGGGTTACTGACAATTTTTACTGGTAAAGGTCACACTTTTATTTCTTATTTACAAAAGAAATGTAAATGTTGATTAGATAAATTGAATTAATTGAAATGATTTTAGAAAATGTTTAAAATGAGATTTGTCAATAACCAAGATTAGTTATTTTTATTATTATTTTGGAACCATAAATAAACCTTAGGGGGATATGGGTTGCAGAACCCGATTGATTAGAGATATATTGTAAGGTAGCTTTTCTTTTTCCTTTTCCTTTTCTTCTTTCTTCTATCTTTCGCTTTAAAGGGAATGATTATGATTATGCTACTATATTAACCACTGAGGTGTCACTTTCAAAGTAGTAAAAGGGGGCAAGTCTAGGTTTTTTTCTTCTCATTCTTTTAGTGTTAAAACCTGTATGGATTTAGAATCATGGAGAGAATATGTGATGAAAGGGCAAATCTGATGGATAAAAGAATTCTGTAAATGATAAAAGAGTATTAACAATGTGAAGATAATTAAAGGATAGATATGGATGAACTTTATCTTTAATATGATGGGCAAACATATTGTTTTTGTAAGATTTATAAATGATGTTTTAAAATATATATATATTTGCAATTAACTTCGAAATGAACTGGGGGTTATACAGATTGAGATTAAGATTTGAGATTAGGATTAATTTCTCTGACCCTTTGTCTGCTAAAATGGAATAGAAGTAAAAATGGGATAAAATAGGAAGTTAAATGTTTAAAATGAATATAGATCTACTGTCATATTTGCATGTAAAAGTGATGACCCGGGAACATGCTGTCTACTGAAAAGAGCTGTTTTAAAAATTGTTAAAAATTGAATAAAATTTGTTATTAAAAAAAAAAAGATTTGTGGACTTCAACTCCCAGAATTCCTCAGCTAGTCATGCTGGCTGGACAATTCTGGGAGTTGAAGTCCACAAGTCTTAAAGTTAGATCCTGGGTTAGATCCTGGGAGACTGTGAATTCTAGTCCCACCTTAGGCATGACAGTCAGCTGGATGATTTTGGACCAGTCACTCAGCCCAATCTACCTCACAGGTTTGTTGTTAGGAAAATAGGAGGAGGAATGAGTATTGGGTATGTTTGCTGCCTTGAGTTATTTATAAAAATAATAAAGGTGGAATATAAATAAACAAGCTTTGATTTACTGCCATATGATAGTAATAGGAATTATCATGGTTGGCTATAAAAGTGGATAGACTATATCCATAGCAACTAATGATGTGGATTGTATGGAATGTCTGTCTTCAAAGGTTACATGCTTCTCAGTATCAACTGCTAGGGAACATCAAAGGGAAAGAACTTTTATATTCTTGTGCTGGTGCTTGCAGTTACATTGAAATGGCCATATAAAGCATTTTGTTTATGCATGGCAGCTGCGACTACTGTATATATTCTGTAGTAAAATGAAAAAGGAGGAGTCATGTCTGAGTCTCCAACTTTCTATCAGGGTAATGATACTTGCTCTTTGTACACCTAGGTAAAGAAGCTGTGGTCTTTGCATCACAAGATAAATAGGACTTCAAGCACAATCATGGACACAACTATGCTAATTTTTTCCAACAATACGGAAATTGTTTCCTATTACTGTTACCCTGATGTTCCCTGGTGATGCTCCTCTTTAGCTTCTAAATTCAAACAAGATCAGCCAAGTGTTACTACCTGCTGAAACATACCATATATTACTGAAATATAATTCCCAGCATTCATCATAGTTTCACAGGTTGGGTCAGCCTGCTGGGAAGTGTAGTTCAGCAAATATGGAGAGTCAGCTGACTCTCTGTCCTGATCATTAAGGGAACATAATTGCTGAAATTAAGCAAGTGTGCCTTTTAAATGTAATTTATTGCAGAATTTTAAATACAGAGAAAATAATATGTCCTTTATTATAAAGAAAAGTTGCTTAGTTATCTCTACTAAGTTGTTTATTTTGTATATGTTTGATTTGCATCTTTTACTTGATAGGTGTGTTTAAAATGGAAGGATCAAACGTGTGGCCACTGATAAGAATCTATCGAGGGGGCTTTCTTCTGATAGAATTCCTTTTTCTCCTTGGCATTAACACATATGGTTGGAGGCAAGCTGGAGTGAATCATGTTCTCATCTTTGAGCTCAATCCACGCAGTAATTTGTCCCATCAGCATCTTTTTGAGGTAAGTTCTATAATTCAAGGAGTTTCACATGTTCCTGTACTTATTTTGAAAAGCAGGACTTCATAAATTCAATTGCACAGATTCTAGCTAAATACGTATATTGTTTTAATTATTGGAATTTTTTTTCTAAGATTTTTCTTTAAAATGGAAACGTCTCACACATCAGTGGCCTTACTGATTAGATAATTCAGCATCTGACCACAGAATTCTACCCACAGAAGTTTTTGTGTTAGATAATGCTATAATTTAAATATTGGCTATGACTGAAAATTATTTATTTATATGTTAAAATTTGTTGGCCATATCGTATCCAATGACATTGGGTGGCTTACAGTATAATAATAATAGAAATGTTATTACTGTCCTCCCTTTCTGTTTTGGAAATATTAAATATTTTAATGGATTCCCATTAAAATTCTTTTTAAAAAAGGCTTTAATATCAGCAGAAGTGAAATGAGCTAATACTTTAATTGAAAAGGCATTCTATAGGTACATTTACTATTATAATCTAAAGCATCCTGCACTAATTTACTGAAATTTAAATGGAAGAGTGAGAATTCAAAGTGTTGTATTAGTATTTTCCATACACACGTAATCCTCAACTTACCACTGTAATTGAGCCTGAAATTATTATTTTATTTTATTTATTTTATTGGACTTATATGCCGCCCCATCTCCGAAGACTCGGGGCGGCTCACAATTAAAACGTACAATACAATAAATATTTAAAAAAGGATTAAACAATTATAAAGCCCAATAAAACCAAATTAAAATACTTAAAATTATCCCATACCCCTGGTGAGGTAGTCACAGCCCGATTTGGTCAAACAACCAGGTCTTTAAATCGCGGCAGAAGTGCGGAGGTCAGGGGCTAGAACGGAGGTCCAGAGGCAGTTCGTTCCATAAGTCGGGACCGCTACAGAATAGGCTCGTCGCCGGGGGACCGCCAGCCGACACTGACTTGCCGACGGGACCCCGAGGAGTCCTTGCCTATGTGCCCGCACAGGGTGGGTGGCGCTCGATATCGGCAGGAGACGCTCCCTTAAATATTGTGGACCCATGTCGTGTAGGACTTTGAATGTTAAAGTCAAAACCTTGAATCTCACTCGGAGTGCAACCGGCAACCAATGCAGGCCGTGCAGGAGGGGGGTAATATGGGAGAATCGGGTAACTCCCATCACCACCCGCGCGGCCGCATTCTGCACCAGCTGCAATCTCCGGATGGTATGCAAGGGCAGTCCTAAATAGAGAGCGTTGCAGTAGTCGAGTCGCGAGGTGACAAGGGCATGGGTGACTGTACGCAGGGCATCTTGGTCCAGAAACGGGCTGGCGAACCAGCCGGACCTGGGCAAAGGCCCCCCTGGTGACGGCCCCCACCTGTTCCTCCAATTGGAGCCGCGCATCCAGGAGGACCCCCAGGTTCCGTGCCCTATCCACAGGGGGCAACACCACTCCCCCTATGGTCAATGATGGACATTCCTGACTGGACCGAGATGCTGGTATGTACAGCCACTCAGTCTTGGCCGGGTTGAGCCGAAGCATGTTTCCGTCCATCCAGGTCCGTACCGCATCCAGACAGCGAGTCATCACGGAGAGGGCATCACTGATCTGGCCTGGGGTAGAGATGTATAGCTGAGTATCGTCAGCATACTGATGGTATCTCACCCCAAAGCCACGAATGATCTCACCCGGCGGTTTCATGTAGATATTAAATAAAAGGGGGGAGAGGACCGACCCCTGGGGGACCCCACAAGTGAGTGCCCTTGGGGCCGACCTCTGCCCCCCCGTCAACACCGATTGCGACCACCCCGAGAGGTAAGAGGAGAGCCACCGAAATACAGTGCCTCCCACTCCCAACCCCTCGGGGCGTCGCAAAAGGATACCATGGTCGATGGTATCGAAAGCTGCTGAGAGGTCTAATAGGACCAGGACAGAGGAAAAACCCCTGTCCCGAGCCCTCCAGAGATCACCCATCAGTGCGACCAATGCCGTCTCCATGCTGAAACCAGGCCGGAAGCCCGATTGGTACGGATCTAGGTAGTCCGCTTCATCCAGGAAAAGTGGAAACTGCTGAGCCACCACACTCTCCACAACCTTCGCCAGAAAATGAAGGTTGGAGACTAGATGAAAGTTGTCTAACACGGTCGGGTCCAGGGCAGGCTTCTTCAGGAGGGGTCTCAGCACCACCTCTTTCAAGGCGGAGGGAAAGACACCCTCCCTTAACGAAGCGTTGACCACTGCCCGGAGCCAACCACAGGTGACCTCCCTGGCGGCATAAGCCAACCAAGAAGGGCACGGGTCCAACAAACATGTGGTGGAACTCAGATGCCGCATAATCCTGTCCACTTCATCCTCAGAAACAGGATCGAACTCAGTCCAGATCACATCGGCCAGACTGCTTGCACCACGATCCTCAGACCACTGCAAGGTGGAACACAACCCGCCCCGAATCCGCGCGATTTTATCCGATAGATATTGACCAAATTCCTCAGCTCTTCCCCACCGCCTCCCCCGGATATAGGAGGGAGCGGGTGGCCCTAAACAGGGCGGCCGGGCGGTTATCTGTGGACGCTATAAGGGTGGAGAGATAAAACCTTCTCGCCTCCTTCATAGCTACCAGGTAAGTCCTAATATGGGCTCTTAACTGGATTCGGTCAGATTGGGAGCGGGTGGCCCTCCACCCGCTCTCTAAACCCCTCCGACGGCGCTTCATCTCCCGGAGCTCCTCAGTATACCAAGGAGCCACCCGGGATCCACGGCGCCTGAGGGGACGCATGGGGACAACTCTGTCAAGGGCAGCCCCAGCAGCCTGTTGCCAAGCGGCCGCTAGGTCCTCGGCAGAGTTGTGGGCAAGGGAAGTGGGAAATAACCCCAGTTCCACCTGGAACCTCTCGGGGTCCATCAGGCGTCTGGGGCGGAACCATCTAAGTGGCTCCTCATCCCAGCAGTGGGGGGGTGGCGGCCTGTTGGAAGACCAGCCAAAGGAAATAGTGATCAGACCATGGGACGGGCAGTGTCGTACAACTAGCCTGCCCTATATCACTACGCCACCATTCCGAGACAAAAACTAGGTCGAGGGTGTTTCCCCCCTCGTGAATCGGGCCCTGAACCAACTGGGTCAGGCCCATGGCCCCCATGGAGGCCATGAATTCCTGGGACAAACCCGACACCCCCCCCCCAGGGAGGGCAGATTAAAATCACCCAGGACCATAAGCCCTGGGAGATCCACCGCCACCCGAGAGGACGTCGAGAAGCCCAGGCAGGGCTGCTGCTACACAGCTGGGGGAAAGGTATGTCAGCAGCAAACCCACCCGACCACCAGGCCCCCACCTCAGGAGAAGAGTCTCACCTCCGCCTATCTCAGGAGCAGCGACCTCCCTTGGAATCAGGTCTCCCGAATAACCACGGCCACTCCACCCCCCTGCCCTGGGCCCGTGACCGTGCAAAGTCCGAAAACCTGGGGGGCATAGATCGACCAGAGGGACCCCTCCCTCTGGCCCCAACCAGGTCTTGGTGATGCAAGCCAGGTCCGCAGCCTCCTCCTCGATCACCTCACGGAGGAGGGAAGACTTATTAGCCACGGACCTGGCATTAAAATACACCAGTCTGAGCCCAGGGGGCCCAGTTCCCGTACCCCCAAGGGAGGAGGTCATAGGGTCAGAGCGCGCCACCGCTTGAAGATAGCGAGGGCGCGCTCCCAACACATAATCTGGCCCTATGCCTCCTTGTCTCCCGCCAATCCCAACCACCCTGGGGATTGCGGTCCCCGGCCCGCACTCCAGGCCCCCATTGCCCCCCCCGCCCCCCCGCCACGAGCCGGGCTGCAGCTCATCCCCTCAGCACCATTTATTTATTTATTTATTAATTCGACTTATATGCCGCCCCCTCTCCAAGGACTCGGCGGCTTACAAAATAAAACACACAACAATAAATTAGTTAAACCAGATTAAACAATCAAGCCGAATTAACACTAAAATTACAGAGATAAAACTCTAAAAAGACCACCCCACCCCAGCCCGGATTGGTTAAACAACCAGGTCTTCAGGTCGCGACGGAAAGTGCGGAGGTCAGGGGCCAGGCGAAGCTCCAGGGGAAGTTGATTCCACAGGTCAGGGGCCGCAACAGAGTAGGCCCGTCATCGGGGGACCGCCAGCCGGCACTGCCCGGCTGACGGGACCCCAAGGAGCCCCTGTCTGTGGATCGTACAGGGCGGTTGGTGTTCGATGTCGGCAGCAGTCGCTCCCTTAAATAATAATTTCCCACCCTCCTCCCTAACCTTCTTAAAAATTTGGTTAAAATTTAAATAAAGGGGCCCTAGTGACCCTCTTTCGCATTTATTAGAGCCCCAACCCCGCCCCATCCCTCTGCCATGCCATCTCTCCGGGTGCCATAACCCATCCTCGAGGTAGGCCGAAGATAGTACAATAGGGCAAACCTGAGAGGGAGGGAGTCCTCTCAGGGCCTGCAATTCTGCTACCGTGTAAGATCGTATGGTAGGAGAGCATATCTAAAATGGCCATAAGGGTTAAAAGAGATGACAGCACCAATAACGGCAACAAAGTCTGGTATACAACTTGGTCTAGTCCGAGATATTATATTATCCATTAGAGAGCCCAGATTCAAAAAACCAGGCTGCCCTCTCACGGCAGACCTGTGGCAGATGTTCAAACCTCAATCTGGAGTAGGCCACGCTCTCTCACCGCGGGCATCTCCAATGTAGTCTGTAGACAAAGGTCTTAAATGGCTGCACAGGGAGAAAGTGTGTCCCTCCTGCTGGTCTCTCACTCCAGCAATGGGCACAATAAGACCCCGCAGCCATAAACCAAGTTGAAGGGTGTGGAGCCAGCTGGGATTCCAAACCCCGGTCACCAGGGTGCCCAAACTCACCCTTCCAGGACCTTATGGTAGTAAATCATGGCAGTCATTAAATGAATCACCATGTGACTGCCCAATTTTACAAACTTTTTTGTAGTGGCCATTAAGCGAACCCTATGCTTGTTAAATAAACCCATTTTAGCCAAAAGGCTTTTTTTTTTCCAGAAACCAGAAGTAAACACCACTTTTTGGCAAAAAATGCTGAAAATTGTGGTATACTACAAAGGGTCATAAATGTGAGCAGTTGCCAAATGTCCAATATTTCATCATGGGACTGTGGCTTGTGGAGCGGGGGGGAACCATTGGAACTTCAAAACCATGTTGTAAGTAATTCTGGGGACGTTTGCTGTAACTTTGAACCGTCACTAAGAGATCAGTTATAAGTCGAGAACCAACTGTAGAGGTGAGATAGGTAGCAACAGTGAGATGGTCAACTTATTCATTTAATAAATAAAATAAATAAATATAATTTGGTCCTAAATTATATAAGAGTTTAAAACTTGAACTTAGAATTTGAGTTGGAGCTGAAATAAATTAATAAGTAATGTAATACTGAAGTAATATTGTCCTCATATATATTGTGTCCTGCCTTGTCTGCACATAATTGCTAAATTTGCATTTTTTAACAATATAATCTTTCTAGATTGCTGGATTCCTTGGAATGCTATGGTGTCTGAGTCTGCTGGCATGCATATATGGAGATAGCACTGGATTTCCCATGCAGGCAAACCCACTTATCTTGTATGGATTTATGCTGCTGTTCCTTATCAATCCTACAAAAACCTTTTACTACAAGTCTCGATTTTGGCTGCTTAAACTCTTGGTAAGTCGAGATCTAGCTAAAATCCATCAGCAAATGACAACCCCACCACTCTTCCTATCAAAAATATTATAATTAAATATTCTCAGATTTTGTTAAATGGCCTGGCTCCATTGCTTATCTATAGGTAATTTGTACATTAAATTTAGTCAGTGATATCTTTATGATGAACACCAAATGCTAAGTTGACAGAATTAGAAAATTTGGGACTGAAGTCCCACAACTATGTGTTTGATAGCACAATCCATGCATTAGGCTATTTTATACTGTTGTTGCCTCATTTTATGTGGTTTATATGTAAATCAACTATCTGTTCTTTCTATGTTTTCCATATGTGTTAAACGTGTATATACTTTGAAAAGAATGATTGCTACCAAATAGCACAAATGCCAAAGTTTCTGAATAAAATTCATTGTAATTATATTTTGGCAAAATGTGTGTAGTTTATGACTGGAGGAATCTAAAAGATATGTGAGGTATCTAAAATATCAGCAGCATATTCCACTTCAAGCATGAAAACTGGCTGGGTGACTTTGGGCTAGTCACTCTTTGTCAACCCAACTCACCTCACAGGGTTGTTGTGGAGAAAGGAGGAAGAAATAATGTATTTTTGCTACCTTGAGTTGCTTACAAAGTAAAGAGGTGGGATAAAAATCCAATAAATAATCCTCTATCCTCTGCTTATTTGTATTGTATAGATCTTGGTGTTGCCATTTGAGCATTTGGATGTTGATGTTCTAACTAACCATGCAGGAAGAACTATAATCTAAGATAAATGGAGCATGAAATGGCCTAGTTTGAGAAACACATAGCTGAAGGCACAATGGACTGTGATGTTAAAACATCTGTTTATACTATATATTTTTTTAAATTACATTTATATGCCGCCCTTCTCCGAAGACTCAGGGCGGCTTACAATTTTTTGGGATACAACCCAGTGTGCTCAGCAATAGCCTTCATTCCATTGTATATGCCTGCTTATTACTAAGCGGCATTTTTACAAAGTCAGCTTATTGCCCCCAACAATCTTGGGTCCTCAATTTACCTACCCTGAGAGGATGGAAGGCTGAGTCAACCTTGAGCCTGGTGGGATTCGAGCCTACGGTAATTGTAGACAGCTGGATCTTAAGTGCAGGCATTTAACAGCCTGAGCCACCAAGGCCCTATTTCTTCCACTATAGTTGCAATAGTGTGCGAAAGCAAACATTTCCACCGCTGTCATCTTTAATAGTTTTCCTAAACTTGATGCTTGGAGATAACTTAAAAGTATTTTATAATCCATTAAAGAATTCTATAAAATTGTTAATGTCAACTAATACTATAGTATTACTAAACTGTTTCCCTATTGAAATTAATTACAAAACCTCAATTATAATAGTTTTAATTTGAATGCCTATTATAATGAATGTAAAAGAAGATTAGAATACAAATTCCCATTCCAATATTATCTTCAAACTTTTTGGTTTTTTTTAATAGTAAATTAGTCAAGATGATCAAAGCACTTTAAAAGTTAGACACATCACTTCCCTTAGTCCACTGTCTTTGGTCATACATACTAAACCAGTGGGAGTTTTACATTCAAAAAGGTAGGACATTGGATTGTTGCATTCTGTGCATTAGGGCAAACCAAGCTCATAATAATTAGACATTCTATTTACATAGAATTGCACTGAGAAGTCCTTTAGTTTCTACATCTGCTTTGTAAAATTAAATGATAGAATAATTTCTGTAATGCAGTGATACCATTTAAGAGAAAATGTTTCAATGTTTGGGGTCTGAGTTTTACAATGTTATATTTGATTTTTTTTTTGTAGTTCCGGGTATTTACTGCTCCCTTCCATAAGGTGGGCTTTGCAGATTTTTGGCTCGCTGACCAGCTTAATAGTCTAGCTGTAATACTTATGGACCTTGAATACATGATCTGTTTCTATAGTTTTGAGCTCCAGTGGAAAGCTAAAGATGCATTGCTGGAAGATCCAGGTATGTCAGTGAGAAAAAATTTGATAACTGCCATATAAATTGTTGTGTACTATGTGTTTGAGACAAAATTGAGCTTTATTTTTCTAGTGCAACCATACAGTCATATTCATTATATATTAGACAACTCCTGCCCCGTTGGGTCATTGTTTGAGATATATTTCCTTACCTAAATGAAGAAACAGAATGACCCAGGGCTGGCAAAAATGTAGTGGGAGCAGGAATGACTTCTGAATTCCTGCCAGCTTCCCCACTGAGTTTCCTTATGGGAATAAGGCAGGGAGCATCAGATTTCTTTCCTCCTCTCTCCTTTTCTCTCCTGCTCCTCAATGAGGGAGGGAATGGGGGATTTTGAGATTAGCTAGAAAATTGTCACAAAACATTGGAAATGAAAATTATGTGACCTCAGTAGCAGTCCAGCAGTGCAGCAACAGCCAGTGCCACTGAAGCGACCTTTAGCAGCCTAACTTTCCCATATTTCATTCCCTTGGGAGTAATGGATCCTGAATTATGGATTTTCTAAATTAGCCCATTTGAAGTATCTTAGTTAAAAAATTGTTAATTTATGATACTCTCTTTCACTTAGTTAAAGATCATGTCAAGAGAGTTTTAGTAATATTTAGTATATAGATATTCAATATCTCTTTTACTGGGGATGGAATGGGATGGAAATAAAGAATTATTTTTGTTTGCTAAGTTTTCATTTTCCAATATTCCCTTATCTCTGAACACATATATGTTATATGTGCCTGGGTACTTTAAGGTATTGTTGAATGTTAACTGAAATTGTTTATCTATAATTCACAATATCATTTTCCTAGAGATTTCTTACTTTTTGAAAGTTTTTTTTTAATAGGCGTTCATATTTGCAACACCTATGCTTACGGTGTGCGTGCGGTTGTTCAGTGCATTCCTGCTTGGCTGAGATTTGTCCAGTGCCTGCGCCGATACCGTGATACTAAACGGGCCTTTCCCCATCTGGTTAATGCTGGGAAATACTCCACCACATTTTTTATGGTGACATTTGCAGCCCTTTACAGCACCCACAAAGGTATTATTTTGTAGTCTTTGCGTTCAAGGTCTCTGTTTTTAAGTACCAGCTTATTTGAGATTTCTCAGAATTATTACTTAACTTTATTGGAGTCATTATCCAGCACAAAATTTCATAGAATTGTTGACAGTGTATATTTATGAATCACAAGTACTCCTTGGTTAATGATGGCATTTGGAATCGGGAACTCCATTGCTCAGCAAGGCTAAATGACTACACCAACTTATGACAGCAGTTCCATCAGTTTCAGTTTTGGTTGTTAAATGAAACATCATGTGATTTCAATTTGTGATTTCCTGCTGGCTTTCCCAATGACTGCTTGTCAGAAGCTGATAATGAAGGTCACAAATGGTGATCCAGTAATTGTGAGATGATGTGACCATCATAATTGTGAGTCCCCTAATTATGATCATATGACCACAGGGATACTGTAACGATTGCAGCTTCTAAGATTGGTAGTAAGTCTACTTGTTCAGCTCTATTGTAACTTCAAAGTATTGCTGAACAAATAGTCATTGACTGAGAACTATTTAAGACATTTATGGTGAATTTCTACTGAATAAATTGAGTAAAAAAGTTATTTTTTTCCATTCTGCTATGGAACTTAAAGAACTGAGCAGCAGAAATAAGTGAATCCTCTGTTCTCATGTATTAAAACAATTGTATTTTTGTTATAATTCTAGGCAATCATATCATTTCAGTTCCTATCTTCCAAATTAGTGCATAGGTTTTCTATAGTACTATCAGGTGCATGATGCATAAACATGCACATGCACTAATACACCCACATACACACCCTTTATACGAAAAGATACTTTTCTATTCCCACAGGAGTTCGCCAAATTTTTAATTATAGGAAGGATATCATTATCATCATCTACTTCATTTATTAAATTTATTGTTTACCTAGTCCAAAAGAATCTGGGTGGCTTATAACATATCAAAATTAAAACAATTAAAAACAGAACTTCAAACATAATAGAATAGAATAGAATTCTTTATTGGCCAAGTGTGATTGGACACACAACGAATTTGTCTTTTGTGCATATGCTCTCAGTATACATAAAAGAAAAGATACATTCATCAAGAATCATAAGTACAACACTTAATAATAGTCATAGGGTATAATAAGCAATCAAATCATACTAAAATCATAAATCGTAAGGATACAAGTGACAAAGTTACAGTCATACAGTCACAAGTGGGAGGGGATGGGTGATAAGGAGTGATGAGAAGATTAACAGTAATAGTAGTGCAGACTTTGTAAATAGTTGAACAATGTTGAGGGAATTATTTATTTAACAGAGTGAGAGCTTGGACCAAAAACAACCCAGCTACAACAATAGAAGAACACGATAGGAGCTTCACAAACAATCAAATCCCAGTCTTAGGAACAGAGCCAGGTCTTAAAGAGCCTTCTGGAATCCTAAGAGAGTGGGTGCCATACCTGTCATGGAGTAGATGCTATTCCAGAGGACAGGAGTGTGATAGAGAAGACATGAATCCTTGGTTCCATAATATGAAATAAGAATGCAAGTACCATAAATATACATACAAGAGGAGTTATAAAATCAGTTTTAAATCTGTTAGGCCTGTAAATTGATTCTAATTGTTTCCAATTAAATCAATTGCTCTTATACAGTCAGTGCCATTTTTAATGCCTCTTAAGATTTATGCAAATGTATTTTTATTATAAACAAAGACAGTTTAGTTCATAGAATCTGTAATATTTCAAGAAGTATGTAGTAATTACTACCCTTCTGATACCAGTGCACTAACCTGCTGCATGAAACTGAAATATATCATTGTCTGATGAACAACCAGTTCTAGAAAAGTATCTATTGATCACACATATATAGGCACACAAACACACACAGCCCGAAGAAGAAATATATGCAAAATGATAGGAAATTGCTTTTAAATTATTAATCTACAGATTGAGATATTTGAACCATTGTGTTCCCACATCTATGTGGAAACCACAGTGATTTCCTTCTGCTGTTTTTACAGAAGAATAAAGCACTTAGGCAGTTACAGCATCTTTATCTTCCCCGCACCCCACCTCTTTCAACTGTTACGCCAGTCAAGAGGTTAATACTATTCCAAAATATATGCTGATTTATTCACTTTTGCACATATTTCATTTATATGTAAGAATAGAAAAAAAATCTATTTTTCTATTAAATAATAGGAAAATTATTTCCCCACCCCAGTAAACTTCTAATTTTCTTCAGTTGATTTATATTTTTGATAACTTTTAAGATAAATATCAGGCTTCATATGGAACCCTAGATCTTCCTCCCAATTTGATGGTAATGAAGAAGAATCAACACTTGAAAAATCATAGTAAAATCCAAATGTTTACATGCAAGTTCGAGGGTATTAGCATTACATTTGCATCAAAATTAACAATATTGAAAAGATGTTTTCCTTCAGGAAAAGCCAAGGTGGAAGGAAATGGTGGATGCTGCTGCTTGAAGGCATATATGAAGTTTTAATAGGAATACCCTACTTTTTCCTTACTTCCAGAAACATAAAATACTGGTGCCTAATGCAGCACACTCTGAAGAACTCTGGTCTTCCGAAAGATTATGGAGGAAATGTAGGGAAAGAGTTTGTAACAGTTACAATAATATCTACAGTATGTCAATAGAGAGAGAGTGATTTCTGGTATTGCAGATTATTATTGAATAGTATTTGAGGCTTTAAAAAAACTATTTTCGGCCATCTTGTATCAAATTCATAGGCAATACATTTTTATAGAGGCCTGCACAGAAGTAAGTTTCATCTGTTTTAGTAAAACTTTACTTTTGGGTTAACTAGATATCAAAGTAAAGCATGAAAAATGATTAGAAAAAATTATATGATTAGATAAAGAATACAGTTTCAAATATCTGCATCACCTTCTTTGCTTTTTTCTTTCTTTGCCTGGCCTGTTTATGAGATCCTGAGAATATTTTATATAGTTAGAGTTATTCGGACTTCTGGAGACAACCCAGAGCAAAGAAATCTAATTCCAGAGTTGTATAAATGGTTATATAATGCTTGAACATTCTAATAAAAAGAAAATAGAGGAAATGTTTTCAAGACATGATAAAATTATAGTCAGTAAAAATGAAGATGAATTAGAAATTGTTTAACGTACGATAATAAATGGCAAAGATACAGCATGTGAAATATTTTTTGTGTGTGAAATAGAATTTTCACTTTTCTTTGTACAAGCAAATGCCCAATATTCACTCTTCATATGCTTGGATGTTATCAGACTTCAAGAAAATAAGTAGTCTGATTTCTCTAAATGGCCACATTTCTCTATTATAGTTTACATCATCTTCAAAAGAAATATTTATATTCCAATATAAAACAAATATAAGTGGTAAATAATTAGGGTATCAGAATTCATTTATTTAAAGAAATTTGAAGACCACCCAACTGATCAGATGACTCTTGGTTGCATCCATAAGTCAAAGTCAACACTAATAGAAATCAAAACATGATTATACATATCCACATAGTTGAGCATGATAGACATTTTCTCAGTGAAATTCTCAATTATCTCAATGCTCAGAAGGAAAGTCAAGTCTTCATGGCTTTGTGAAAAGCTAATAGAGTTGAAACATCTGAACAGAAGTGGGGGGGGCCCATTTCAAAGGGCAATGAGAGCAGCAAAGGAGGCATATCTCATTAGTTGACATGCTGCCTCAAAGAAGACATGGTACATTCCCATTTTATGTAACCTAGTAACTCATAATTCTTTATTTTTTTATTATTCTGGCTAAAAATAATGCTTGTGCATTTCTCTTATTACTGCATTGTGGTGAGTTTGGCTGATACTTTGGATCTTTACATTGCCATTTCCTCACCATTGCAATATCACCAAGGCTGCTTTTTATTAAAAAAATATTTGAATTATTGTCTAAAACTAGCACAATTAGTTTGATAAAGTCTTTTGTAAATTTTAGCTTCCATTCTATAATTTTTAACTTGGGCTTTCAAAAAACTTGCATAAAAGGCTTGCTGTAAAATTAGGATACCCAAAGATATTATGAGAATTAGTTAAGCATGTGGCTATATGTGAACAATGTTATGGTAATCAGGAAATTATATTATTTATGTTTCTTTCTATTGTGAGGTTAAACTTACAATTTAAATAGATTTGGAATCAATTACAACTCAAAAGTATTAAATCCCTGTCAGATAGTATTAAATCTTAGGAAACGTTCTTTAGGAATGACTGTTGCTATCTGTTAAGTAACAATTTGATTTTGTTATAACTGAAATTCTTTTTCTTAAAATGCATCTTTCAAAAATGAGTTTTAATTTTATTTTTCTTTCCTTTGTCTTTTGTTTAAGCAAAACTTAAATGTTAAAACTAGTTTAGAGATTAAAACATGCCAGATTAACAGATATTCCAAGGCATTGATATATAAATGACCGGGGGGGGGAACATAAAATGACAATCAAGCTACTTTTTTGGAATTTAGAATTGAGGTGTATTTCTGCAGGATATTCACTTGAAGGCAAAGAGGGATGGGGATGGGGGAGGAAGCAGTTCACTAAGCTTAGACTCTGGAAATGAATACTACTTTGTGTGGATGCTGCTTCAACATATTACAACTTTTTTTAATGGGTTTGTTTTCCTTCATTGATTTTTTAATGTTGAAATTTCTTGCTGTATTCCAAAGACAGAATTCCTGGGGGAGGAAGAGAGCCAGCAAGCAAGAGAGAGATTAAGTAGGTGTGGAAAGCTGTGGGATGAAATAAAGAAATAATCCATACTTCACCTACGTTAGTCCAAGGTTCCCAAACAGAAATAGATAAGAATGACTTTCATTTCATTTTCAATAAGAATTTACCAAATTTTTGCCTATTTCTTTATGAATGAATCAAAATTGACAGCTCTACCATTCCTGTTCTTGGGTCTTGTATGCATGCTTTACTTCCAGTTTAACTCTGAGAATGTGATAGCCTAATCTGAAATTATATTGGATATATCTTGGATAATATAAAGTTTCTGACTTGTAGGTGACAGTTTCTACAATATAATCGTTGATTTGGGCAGCCTGTAGCACTTAATTTTAAAATTAAGGCAAGTTTTGATAACCTCTCAGTTTCTTGGTCTCACTATCATGGTTCAGCATTTAACAGAAACCACAGTGGCTGACCCTACCAGAAAGCTTATCATAGCCATTGTGTTCTGTGCCAGTTTTTGATAGCACACAGCATTGATTATTTTCCTCTCAGTTACACTGAGCAGAATATATTGTTTTCCTTTCCTAGATAATTTAACAGTAAACATTCATTGGCAGTAAATCCAATGTTAACAGTCTGTAGTATAGAAATGATTCTGTATGCACTGAAGCTATTTTATACAATGTGTATAAGGTAGTCTTTGTTTAGTGACCACAATTGGGACTGGCAGATCTATCACTAAATCATACAACTGAAACATCACATGACCACAATAGGTTTATGACCTCACTTCTGCCACGGGTCGCTAAGCAAATCAGGCATGGTTGCAATGCAAGATATCACATGGCCGTAACTTCCAATTTCACTGCTGCCTTCTTCAATTGATTCTTTTTGGTGCAAGCCCATTGTATAGCATACAAATGGCAATCAAATGACTATGGGATGCAGCAATGGCTGTAAATTCCTGTTGGTGAAGTGTCCGAATGGCGATCACATGATGGTGAGGATACTGTATGGTCATAAATATGAGATAATAACTTCAAATGGCCACCAAAAAAGGCAGTTGGTAAGCAAGGTCTACCTGTGACAAGAATTAGAAGGAAAAATCACGTAAGTTATACTTTGTAGAGGGAACATTAGAATTTGTGATGCTGACTTGTGCTACCTTTTTGCCTTGTACACTTGAGAGACAATTGTTAACTTGAGGAATACCTCCATTTTTGCATCTTTTTTGACTTTTACATATTTCAGAAAATTAATACATTTTGTGTGATTGTTCAATATAGAAGAGTGAAACTTTTATTGCAACAACCTTCTGACAAATCCAGTCCTCTAAAATAATTGCTGAGCAATGACAGCATGTAAACCTGTACAAAAAAGTACACTCAGATGCAATTTCCTATAAAACTGTTCCTCATTTTCATGAAGTTAATATCAGTTAACCATTTGTTAATGGTACAAAGGTTTTTGCCTAATTTGAGAGAATTACCTAGTAAGGAAGGCAAAAATGCTGCGAAAATAAAAATTCAAGTACCAATAGAAAGGAAGGGAAAAATGAGAAAAGGAAGCTGAAGATTTTCTTAATGGAAATGATCCCATTTCTACCATAAAAAAAGATGAAGGAATTATAAATGAAGGAATTAAAGGAAGCATAAATGGATGCAAACATCTCTCCTGCCTGCTCAGGGACTGTCAACCTCCTGATATGGCTGCTAAATCCTGTGTCCAGTAAAGAAATCTTTCCTTATTTCTACTACCATTAAAACCATTAGCAAGTAAGATAACAAGAAGAAAACAGCACAGCAACACAGTTGCATTTATGGCTGTTGTCTGTGTCCTAAGGTTGGGTGACCATACTTTACAACAGTTTCTAAAAACCAATAGTTACTTCCAGTTTTTGGCAAAATCATACCCATAGCCACCAATGGTTTCCTTAACAACTGCAACATTTGTCTAACAATTGCTAAGGTTGTTAAACAACCATTGCAAAAAACAATAAAAATTATAGTCATTATTACTTACAACCATAATGGGCAGGCTCCATTACAGTTGTAATTCAAGGACTACCTCTGGTTCCCAGAATTCTAATCACAGGGAATCTCTATTATATCAGTTACTTATTTAATTACTAAATATGTTATTAGTTTTCAGGTCCATTGCAGCAGACAAAATTAGTCCATTAAACTAGTCCATTGTAGCAAATAAGGTTGTTAAGATACACATTTTTAAAATGTCAAACAACTTTATGTACTTTTATTTAAAATATTTTGTGAAACATTGAATAATAACCATATAAAATGAATTAAATATGCAAATCATAGCTAGAAATGTTACAGTAAAAATTTATTATACCGTAGGAATAGAATGAAATCCCCCAAATTTCATACAGAAATCCCATAGAAATAAGTACTATTTTGAAAGAGATAAGAAAACATTCCTTATCTTGCAGCGTTTTAAACTGGTTGACGGGAATTAAACGTAACGGCTTTTCCTACATCTACTGTATTTTATTTAGAATGTTGATTTAATTTCAAATGTACATGGAAGTCCTCAAGTAGAAATTCTGTTTTTTTTTTTAATACAGACAGACATTATAAGTGCATGTACCATGGCTTATTTCAACCAATAAAAGAGAATTGTAGTGCTTGGGGGTTCTATTTGGAATACCAGTGTTCTGATTTTCTGAACAGCATTGAAAAGAAGTGTTAGGATTCTCTAGTAGAGATTGAGATATAATTGCTTGCCTAAAGCAACATCATTCTGGTACATCTCCTGAATACCAATGAGGAAAAACAATAGGGAATAAAGGTGATAACTGAATCCTAGAAACATGAATATTGAGAGAGGGGTTAAGGGTATAGTAGGCAAACATTCAGAAGGTGAGGCTAAATGGTTCAGGAGTGGATACCTTTTAATAAGATTTTTCTTGGGAATCTTTCCAATTTCTTTATTTGTGGTTATATATTTTTTCAATAGTTGCACTGTAGAAATTCAACAGAAAACAGAGTTTCTAATCACTACTGAAGATAGTTGTGGGCCTAAGGATCCAGTAGAATAAAATGTTGGTTCTGCCAGAATAATTAAACCAACGTGTCTCCTTATTCTTTCTCAATGTAACTTACTCACTTTTGAAAATAATTTAAATATGTGTGGAGAATGGATCATTTGAATTCTAGATCCTTTACACATTCAAAAGTTTTTGGAAGACAGAAAAACGTTGGCTCTTTGGGAAATTGACAAAATTTGCGATAACGTTTATAAAAGTATTTTGTAAAAGTTATAAGGAGTGCTCCTATGATCGTGCCTTTAAGTTCATATTTGTCTAGCTCTTCATATTAAGTCCCTTTTTAAATGCTTCCTTCTATATTTGACAAATTTTCCTGTGAACACTTCAGACACATTTGATTGTAAGGCAAATAGTTTGCATCCCATGAGGATATAGATTCTTTCGTACAGCACATGGTTCCAGAATTATTTACTTAAGAGTTCTAGAATGGAAACCCAGTATTAAATATGTAATACAACGACCAAGTGAAGCTCACCTTATTTTTCAGTTTTCATTTTTGACATTTCCGAAAAACACAGGGTCTGAAATCCATAGGACAAATTAGTTTGCTTTGTTTTAGTTTCTAGTTGCATCTAATTAAATCTGTTCATTACTGTTAAACTATTCTTTTATAATTGATCTATATTAATTTTGTCACCTTCAAAGGAAGAAAATGAAAAGATGTGCTTAGGGCTTGCCTATAAAAGTAAGCTGTAATTTAAATTTAACTATATGACCAAGAATATGTGCAGTGCAAGCAAGCAAGAATATGTGCAGTGCAAGCATCCACCCTTCTCTGAAAGAAAAAAATGCAGCCAATAATAGCAATAAAGCAGGAATAAATATAATTATGTTTATATTCATAATAGTGGTAGGTAATAGTGGGTGTATTCCGTACTAATTATGCTCCGTCCCTTTCACAATAGACACACTGTATGATGGTTTAGCATAATGTATAAACCAGATATTGTGGCTTAAAATTAGTTGTAGATAGTTTCTAAATAAGTCTACTTCATGCTAGCATTGTTTTTGTGGTTTAGCAAAGCTAGTTTTATTTTAAACTGTAGCTTCTGACTGCTTTTTTAAAAACAATATATTTCAGTGAAGCTTTTATTGCTCTCTATATGCATATAGAGAAGAAAAGCTGTTTTGAAATTCTGGCACTCTGCACTGGATCACTCCATTGTGCACATAACCATATATTATAGTTGATCATTAAGTGTGAATGCAGCTATTAGCATTCATCTTTAAAGTTTGAGGTTGTTACATTATGGCTAGAAACATTCTGGTAGTAAAACTTACATGTTGAGCAGATAAACAATGAATAAATTATTATAAATTATCAAGGCAATAAATATGCCAATTTATGAAAAATGCTGCAAGATCTAATACAGTGTCTTGGTCTATTTCAATGGAATAGGCACATTTGTTACTTGAAATTTATGATTACAAAATAAAAAACAAATATATTTTTACACATAAAATTTTATCATAACTCCCCAATTATTATTAGGGGTAATTTTGCTTTAGTATTAGACAACCTGTAGTCCTCAGAACACTTCCAAAAGTTGATACTGAAAAGTAATTCTGAATGAATTAGAAAGATATTGTTTTAATATGTGGGGAGGATTAAATACATTTAGTTTTTGTCCTGACACATTTCTTTATCCTTATTCTTTATCCTTTTTCATGTATAATCCTTTATATTCTACTCAAAAACTAAATCTGTCCTGGATTGTATAAAATTGCAGACCCTGTTTTAACTGGACTTTATTGTAATCACAAAAACAATTGATGCAAAAGAATGGTTTAATTTTTTTCAGTTGATATCAACTGAATTTTAAATATTTATCTTACATGTTCTACAAAATGCACTTGAATATTCATTTATTTAGTGTTTACATATTCACAAAGAGGGAATAATGTGTTTAAAGACTGGCATTTGTGTGGCAGAATTTTTGTGAAGAGCCTAGCAATTGAAGCTTGAGAAAAACTTGCTATTTTCTACCTATATAAATTTTTGCATTAGACCTCCCTATTTCAGCAATATTTGAATGCCTTTGTTGACATATTCTTGTGCATCTTTCTCAACTATCACCTATTTTTAAAAAGTGACTGCTGTTTCTCCCTTTGGCCAGAGTAAAGAACCTTTTAACCACCCTGGACTTGGTCCTGAGTTTACAAACTTAGTTAATCAGTACCTATAATTTGAGTTGTTTACATACATACATACATACATACATACATACACACACACACACACACACACACACACACATATTTATATGCCACTTATCTCATGGTCAAGCAACTCTATTCAGTTTTATCTAATTATATGAAAACATGTACTCAAAATCCATTATAGAGGAGAGTTTAGTGTATAAAATGTAAATGCATATGTAAAATTAGATGAAACAATATTGTATCCAGATTTAATATATATATATATATTAGTGTAAAAAGTATATTGTATTTATTTAATACACTATATGTAGAATTTAAGGTAATCCTGACTAAGTCTGAATGATTTTCATGGATTTATTCTTTTTTTAAAAAAAATGGATCAAGCTCCCCTTTTTTCCCCAGGGATAGCACTCTATTCACTCTTTGTTGTAAAATACCCTGGTAGATAGCTGCAGAGTGGAATGATGACATTCTTATTATTTAATTGAATTTTTTGCATGCAACATTGAGTTCCATGTTTTGTATGCGAAAGAATACAAGGGCCTTGGTGGCTCAGGCTGTTAAATGCCTGCATTTAAGTTCCAGCTGCCTACAATTACTGTAGGCTCGAATCCCACCAGGCTCAAGGTTGACTCAGCCTTCCATCCTCTCGGGGTAGGTAAATTGAGGACCCAAGATTGTTGGGGGCAATAAGCTGACTTTGTAAAAATGCCGCTTAGTAATAAGCAGGCATATACAATGGAATGAAGGCTATTGCTGAGCACACTGGGTTGTATCCCAAAAATTGTAAGCCGCCCTGAGTCTTCGGAGAAGGGCGGCATATAAATGTAATTAAAATAAAAAATAAAAAAAATCATTTCCATCTACTGGAGAAAATTTGAATGGCATTCGTATTGGTTACAATTACAAAAGCAATCTGCATTTATGCAATAGTTTCTCTAAGAGCTTAATGTATTTCACATACAAATTTCTTCTTATCAAGCTATTCTTGGAAAGTATCTGGCTGTCTCAGATAAATACTCTTTTGTCAGATAAATTATTTCACACTAAGGGTATAAAATCCCTTAAATCAGGTGTCCCATACATATTACACTCTAAGATAAGACCTATCACAAGCCTCCTATCCTTCTGCAAGAGCTTAAAGTTCTGCTGGTTGGCTCAGGGACCAAATGGGGGAGGTCCATGCTGCAAGTGACTGTTGGATTGATGGCAGACCTCCCCCCCTTGCTTTGCTCTGCTCTCCACCTGTTCATCTTTTTGGATACCATATTGATGTATTCTCATTGTATACAATTTACATATCTTTCATTTTCTTCCTTTTTATTATTGTAAGCCACTTAGAGTAGCCCCATGGCAAGATAACTGGCAAATAAACTAAACAAATATTGTTTCATAGGTTTACTAAACAATTCAAAAGTCATGCTAGATTTTACCTAAATGCTTCATTCTAAAAATCAAAGCTTGCATCTCTATGTTGCATGTGAAATCTTACATATTCCTTATGGAATATTTTTACAAAATTATTTATTTATTTATTTATTTATTGGACTTGTATGCCGCCCCATCTCCGAAGACTCGGGGTGGCTCACAACTAAAAACAATGACAATAAATAATTAAAAGAGATTAAACCAATTCACAAGCCCAAAAATTACAAAACTAAAATTTACAATAATTAAAATAATTTAAAAACCCATCCCCCCAGGGAAGGGTCACAGCCCGGATTGGTCAAACAACCAGGTCTTCAAATCATGGCGGAAGGTGTGGAGGTCAGGGGCCAGGCGGAGCCCTAGGGGGAGTTGGTTCCAGAGGTCAGGGGCCGCGACAGAATAGGCTTGTCGCCGGGGGACCACCAGCCGACATTGGCTTGCCGACGGGACCCCGAGGAGTCCTTGCCTATGTGCTCGCACAGGGCAGTTGGCGCTCGATATCGGCAGGAGTCGCTCCCTTAAATATTGAGGACCCATGTCGTGAAAGACTTTGTATGTTAAAACTAAAACCTTGAATCTCACCTGGAGTGCAGCCAGCAACCAATGCAGGCCGCGCAGGAGTGGGGTAATATGGGAGAATCTGGAGACTCCCATCACCACCCGCGCCGCCGCATTTTGCACCAGCTGCAATCTCCGGATGGTATGCAAGGGCAGCCCTAAATAGAGAGTGTTGCAGTAGTTGAGTCTAGAGGTAACAAGAGCGTGAGTGACTGTGCGCAGGGCATCTCGGTCCAGAAATGGGCGAAGCTTGACGAACAAGGCGGAGCTGGGCAAAGGCCCCCTGGCAACGGCCCCCACCTGCTCCTCCAACCGGAGCCATATATCCAGGAGGACCCCCAGATTCCACGCCCTATCCACAGGGGGCAACACCTCTCCCCCTATGGCCAAAGATGGATATTCCTGACTGGGCCGACATGCCGACATGCCAGTCTTGGCCGGGTTGAGTCGAAGCATGTTCCCGCTCATCCAAATCCGTAGCGCATCCAAGCACCGGGTCATCAGGGAGAGGGCATCACTGATCTGGCTCGGGGTGGAGATGTACAGCTGGGTGTCATCCGCGTACTGATGGAATCTCACCCCGAAACCACAGATGTTCTCACCCAACGGCTTCATGTAGATGTTAAATAGAAGAGGGGAGAGGACCGACCCCTGAGGGACCCCACAAGAGAGCACCCTCGGGGTCAACCTCTGCTTCCCTGCCAACATCGATTGCGACCACCCCGAGAGGTAGGAGGTGAACCACTGAAGAACAGTGCCCCCCACTCCCAACCCCCAGGCGCGCAAAAGGATACCATGGTCAATGGTATCGAAAGCCGCTGAGAGGTCTAATAGGACCAGGACAGAGGAAAAACCCCTGTCCTGGGCCCTCCAGAGATCATCCATCAGCGCGACCAATGCCGTCCGTGCGAAACCGGTCGGAAGCCTGATTGGTACGGATCCAGGTAGTCCGCTTCATCCAGGAAGAGTGGAAACTGCTGAGCCACCACACTCTCAACAACCTTCGCCAAAAAGCAAAGGTTGGAGACTGGACGAAAGTTGTCTAACACGGTCGGGTCCAGGGCAGGCTTCTTCAGGAGGGCTCTCACCACCGCCTCCTTCAAGGCGGAGGGAAAAACACCCTCTTTTAACGAAGCATTGACAACTGCCTGGAGCCAACCGCAAGTGGCCTCCCTGGAGGCATAAGCCAACCAGGAAGGACACGGGTCCAACAAACATGTGGTGGAACTCAGACGCTGCATAATCCTGTCCACTTCATCCTCGGAAACAGGATTGAACTCATCCCAGATCACACTGGCCAGACTGCTTGTATTCTCTTCCTCAGACCACTGCAAATCGGAGGACAATCCGTTCGAATCCGGGCGATCTTATCCGACAGATATTGACCAAATTCCTCAGCTCTTCCCTGCAGTGGGTCCACCCCCTCCCCCATACGAAGGAGAGAGCGGGTGGCCCGAAACAGGGTGGCTGGGTGGTTATCTGCGGACACTATGAGGGTGGAGAGATAAGACCTTCTCGCCGCTCTCATAGCTACCAGGTAAGTCCTAATATGGGCTCTTAGCTGGGCTCGATTGGATTGGGAGCGGGTGGACCTCCATCTGCTCTCTAAACCCCTCCGACGATGCTTCATCTCCCGGAGCTCCTTGGTATACCAAGGAGCCATCCGGGATCCACGGCATGTAAGGGGACGCATGGGGACAACCCTGTCGAGGGCGTCCGACGCAGCCTGTTGCCAAGGAGTCGCCAGATCCTCGGCAGAGCTGTGGGCAAGGGAAGAGGGGAAAAAACCCCAGTTCCGCCTGGAACCTCTCAGGGTTCATCAGGCGTCTGGGGCGGAACCATCTAAGTGGTTCCTCATCCCAGCAGTGGGGGGTGGCCTGTTGGAAGACCAGCCGTAGGAGATAGTGATCAGACCATGGAACTGGCAACGCCGTAAAAGTGGCTTGCCCTCTGTCACTACGCCACTGTTCAGAGACAAAAACTAGGTCAAGAGTGTTTCCCACCTCATGAGTCGGGCCTTGAATCAGTTGGGTTAGGCCCATGGCTTCCATAGAAGCCATGAATTCCTGGGCCAAACCCGATGCTCCCCCCAGGGAGGGCAGATTGAAGTCCCCCAGGACTATAAGGCCCGGGAACTCCACCGCCACCCCCGAGAGGACATCAAGAAGCCCAGGCAGGGACGCTGTCACACAGCTGGGGGAAAGGTATGCGAGCAGCAAGCCCACCCGACCATTAGGCCCCCATCTCAGGAGGAGGGTCTCACTCCCGCCTATCTCTGGAACCGTGACCTCCTTTGGAAACAAGGTCTCCCGGATAACCACAGCCACCCCACCACCCCTTCGCTGGGCCCGTGGCTGGTGCAAAACCCAGAAACCTGGAGGGCACAGATCAACCAGAGGGACACCTCCCTCCGGGCCCAACCAGGTCTCGGTGATACAAGCCAGGTCCGCAGCCTCCTCCTGAATGATCTCACGGAGGAGGGAAGACTTATTAGCCACGGACCTGGCATTAAAGTACACCAGCTTAAGCCCAGGGGTCCCGGTTCCCGTGCCCCCTAGGGAGGAGGCCATAGGATCGGAGCATGCCACCACACAGAGATGGCGGGTACGCGCTCCCAACACATGATATGGCCTTATGCCTCGATGTCTCCTGCCAATCCCAACCACCCTGGGGATCGTGGTCCCCACCTCGCACCCCGGGGCCCCGCCGGCCCCCAACCCCCGCCCCCCCACGCCACGCACCGGGCTGCGAGAAGACCCACCCCCTCCCTAACCCCTTAAGGCGACCAATTAAAATTTTTAAAAACCTCCCCTTCCAAATTAAACATAATTTAAAACCCTTGGTCATGCTATGCCCCCTCTCGGGAATAAAAGATCCGTCATCAAGGAGGGGCTTTGACAATACGGCGGGACATCTCAAGGACAGGGGAACACCCCTGAGTGCCCGCAGCTCAAGAGAAGAGTAGGTGTAACCAGTAGTGGTCATTGCTAGGGAGAAATCAAAGTCAAGGATTAGATGGTACATAATTCAGGTCGCCGATGATCAGTTCTAGGGCCAGCAAACAGCGGAGACCTCTCGACCCGGGCAGCACCCCCACTGCCTGCCAGGGGGCAAGTCCCACGATCTCGAACATGGTCCAGCCTCCTCTCTCCCACAGAGGAGGACAGTCCGCAAGCTAGCCCCGAATAAGGGGGCCAAACACCACTGCTCTCTCACCCCAGTGGTAATGGCCAGGCATGGAGTGCTCCCACCACACCATGCAACCCTCCAAGAGGCGAACTGAGGCATCCGAGGGGAAGGAAAGATGGTCCAGGCATAGTAGATGGCCACTAAGGGCCCGATGTCTCCACCAGCCAGTCATCTCTGCCGTTGCATCCTCCAGGCCCTCCCAAGAAGGAGAAGAAGCCGAAAAGTAACATCCGCCGCCATCATTACATCCAAGGCTGGGAAAAAGGGTCGGGGAGGTACCAAGGACACCAATAAAAACCGGTTTATGGGTTTATGGGATTATTTATACTTTCTTTTCCTTTTATTGTTTCCAATATAGCTCTTTTGGGGTTATTTTTTCCTTGGCCCAACCCTACTCCATAAAACAAAAGAAAAAAAGAATATTTATTTATTGATTGATTCATTCATTTGTTTATTTAATCACATTTATGTAGCTGCCCATCTCATAAGAAGAGTCTGGGCAATGTGTAGCAAAATATATATAAATAAATAAACATGTCAAACACATTTTTAAAAATGTTTTTAAAAAACACAGATTTGAACAGCTAAATATTTGCATATATTTGAAAGTATGTGAACCTTTGCTTTCATTAACTTTCATGATGTAATTAAATATTTCTGGTATCTGATCACTCCTACGCACCAGCTTGGGGGAATTTTAGCCCATTCCTCTTTAAAAATCAGCATCAACTGACGGAGGTTGATGAGCTTCCTTGAATTACCCACTTCTCCTTTCACAACATTTTTTAAAATGTATATCAGGATTTTGACTTGGCTGTTTTAAAACATTAATTTTCTTCTGTTTTAACTGTACTTTGGTCATAGGACTTGTGTTTTTTAGTTGTGACCTACTTTCTCTTTAGCTTCAGTTTACAAGCAGATACCCTAAAATTTTTCTGTAAAATTTGCTAGCAAAATTCAAAATACATAGTTCCATTAATGATGGCAAGCTGTCCTGGTCTAGAGATAGTAAAGCAAGTCCAATCACAATTCTGCCATCACCACATTTCACAGATGGAATTGGAATAAGGGTCCTTTACTGGAATGGCTTTCCCAAAACATAACATACTTTATGTTTATTCAAACTCAAAAGTGCTATTTTAGTCTCAGCCATCCACTCTTCCAATAACCTTTTTGCTTATTCACGTGATCTTTCTCAAAGTGTAGATAGGCAATAAAGTTCTTTTTTGGAGAGTAGTGGCTTTCTTCTTGCCACCTTAAAAATATGATCTGCATGTAATTTTAAACTCTTAATTGGTCCTTATGTACTCATTGCTCTTCTGTACTTATTCATTACAATACAAACTTACTTATGCTCCACAGTTGTAATCAGATACTCGCATATATAACCTCACCATCTTGTTATCATGAAACACACACACACATTGCAGCCTGTTGAACACAAGGTTGAGACAGTAAAATAATATGTATTCTTAGGAGGGGTAACTATTTAAAACATTTGAACACAACACTGAATTGCAGAGCTATACTCAAACTCTTAGTAATCCCAATCCTTTAAAGAAAAATCAACATACATCCTTACACTGTACAAAGATGAGTGTTTATCACCTTTGTGGGGTGGGGTGCAGAATGGCATTGGTAATCCTCACCTGTAGCAGGTAAAGGTAACTTCTTTTTACCAATTACATTTTCATAAGATTCTAAGTGGTTATTCAGATGTGAATAATCAAGTCTGTTTATAGTATTTCTTTAAATGCAGTGTTATAGGAGATCCTACTTATATAAAATACCATCCACTGCCAAAAGGAATCTGAGACATGATTAACTGAATTCCACTTTATGTAGTGAAGTCTGTACTATATAGTCTTATTTAACATTACTGTTTTTCTTTCTTGTAGTTCAAAAACACAATGATTACCAAGTATTCTTCTATTTGTGGATTGTCTTCTACTTCATTAGTTCCTGCTATACTCTTATCTGGGACTTGAAGATGGACTGGGGTCTTTTTGACAAGAACGCCGGTGAAAATACTTTCCTTCGGGAAGAGATTGTATACCCACAAAAAGTGTGTATATAGACAGTGTTTATTTGGAAATGCTTACCAGTGTACATGCTGAAGAGGGCTTCTATTAATTTCTGTTTAAACTTAGCATTATCTTGATTGTAGATAGATATTATCTTTAAAAATGTCTTTTGAAAGAGAGAACTGATTAAGCTGAAACATAGTTGGAGGATCAAAAATAAGTAGGTATTCACATGAAGAATTAGTTCAGAAAGAGCAAAAATATTTCTTTCAATTTTTCTTCCATCACCTTAGCAGCTAATTATTTTCTCTTTCATTTTCTCTGTTTCTGTTTCTCAAGCATCCATATATTTTCCCTGGTCATCACCTCCCATCCCCACATCTCAGTGGTGTAAAGCAATAACCAAGTGCTCTAGAGATAGCAATAGCACTTAAAGTTATATACCACTTTACAGTGCTTTACAGCCCTCTCTAAGTGCTTTACAGAGTCAGCATATTGCCCCCAATAATCTGGGTCTTCATTTTACCAACCTCAGAAAGATGGAAGGCTTAACCTTAAGCCTGGTGAGATTTGAACTGCCAAATTGCAGGCAGCCAGCAGTCAACAGAAGTAACCTGCAGTACTGCCTTCTAACCACTGCGCTACCACAGATGATCCTAGGTTTGTTTGAACTGATGGGAGCATGTCTGGAATTTAATAATAGGTTAAGTTGCAGTTTCGCCAAAGGGGAAAGGATATATACTATGCAGAAGTTCACATGTGCAAGAGACAGCAAGTCTTTCAAGGCACCAACATAACATGAAAGTATACTGTATTCTTGCAATTATATTACTGTCTAGCAGAAGAACACATAATAGAACCAAAAACCGAAAATGATTGTCGTCTTTGGTTAATAGATTTTTATTGCGAGTACTGTAGTAATAGATTGTAAAGTACAAGTGAAGTATGGTATGTTATGGTTTGAAAGATCTATAGTTCCTTGACAACAGAAAATAGATAGTCCTTGACTTACAGCCATTCATTTAATGACCGTTTGAAGTTACAACAGTACTTTAAAAAGTGACTCATGATTGTTTTTCACATTTATGGCCATTGCAGCATCCCCACAGTCATGAAATCAAAATTTGGACACTTGGCAACTGACCCATACTTATGATGGTTCCATTGACCTAGGGTCATATGATTACCTTTTGCAACCTTTTTACAAGCAAAGTCAGTGGGAAAGCCAGATTCACTTAATAGTCATATTATTAGCTTAACAACTGCAGTGATTCACATAACAGTTATGGCAAGAAAGGTCATAAAATGGGGCAAAACTCACTTAACCACTATCTTGCTTAGCAATAGAAATTTGGGGCTTAGCTGTGGTTGTAAGTCAAAGACTACCTATGTTTAGAAAACAATATCAAATTCATTTAGTGGCAAACTATCAGAAATGAAACTGTTGCTGCCCTTTTAGTTATGTAATATTTGTCCTTCAACAAGTTGATAGCAATAATTTAGCTCACCTCCGATGATACTGTACTTATAGCCATAAAAATGATTGCAAAGGTAGAGTCTGCAAATGAAGAACTGGATATCTCTATTTATATATATTTATTTGGAGGTTGATTTGGTGGATATTATTCCTTGATACTACAACTGCCTATTTTATCTGTTTAACAGGCCTATTACTACTGTGCCATTGTAGAGGATGTGATTCTACGTTTTGCGTGGACTATCCAGATTTCTCTGACTACCATGGAAATTCACCCTTTTGCTGGTGACATCATTGCTACTGTATTTGCACCACTAGAGGTTTTCCGGTAAGATGCACTGCACTAACAGCATAGTTACTGAGCTTTGGAGGGCCTATTTGTAAATAATTATGAGTGCATTTATCTTCTGTAATTAAAAATATTTTATTCTCTCTCTACAGCTCTAAATCAGCCCACTCAGATGAACAATACTTGCACCATTAAAAAGAAGTATTATGTAGCATTTAAAAATGCAGACAGAAACTGCAAATCAAGAGAGACCTTGGATATGGTCTCTAACATTCAGGATTTGAAACGTCTACATTTATAACTATTAGAAATATCCCAGAAGCTAATTAATACAATTTCATATTATTTTTAGGAGGGATTATAAAATATCTATGAAAGCGTGATTTACATTTTACCACAGTTTGAGTATTTGGGTTTATCTGTTGGGAATCAAACCTAGATTTAATGTTTGAGCAAGGGAACTAGGCTTCGGTATCCAAGTTTAGCATATGCTCGCATCAACTCATTATACTGAAATTTTGATCTTTTTTTCCCTCCAGTATTTGACCTGTTACAATAACATTATTTACTTTTTTGGTAGTCATATTGATGTATTTCTTGGATTTTTTTCCTTATTTATTTTATTCTATTATTTTACTTTCACTTTGTTTACACTTCCTTTTTATTTCTTTGTGAGCTGCCTAGAGTAGCCCCATGGTGAGTTAGGTGGCAAATAAATTTAATAATAATAATAATTTTGAAAAAGGCTGTCAATCAATTTACATGTATTGATTAATCAATTGGAAAATTAATGCAAATGTTCCCTGGCTTTAGTTTTCTTCTGGGAAAAAGTGGAAAATTGATTTTCCTTATAAAATATAGTATATTTATGCATATGTTAATATTTTCAAATCTTTTAGCTGCTTATTATCTTCCACTTTTCAGGCGGTTTGTGTGGAATTTCTTCCGATTAGAGAATGAACACCTGAATAACTGTGGTGAGTTCCGAGCTGTCCGAGATATTTCAGTGGCACCGCTGAATGCAGATGATCAGACCCTGCTTGAACAGATGATGGACCAGGAGGATGGTGTCCGAAACCGCCAGAAAAACAGAGCTTGGAAGCGTAGCCAGAGTGTGTCCTTGCACAGACCACGTCTTGCTTCACAGTATGTGTTACACAATAGCCCAATGAGTTTCTTATTTGATTAGAAGACCTTTTTCTCCATGTGTTTCCCTTCGATATTCTTGGGACTGCAATTTCCAGAATTCACAGCTGAAATGACCAAAAAGAGTGCTGAAATTTCTGAAGGGCATACAATTGGAACAGGCCAAATTAGATTTAATAAATAAATAAATTTAATATGGGAGAAGTAAAAGAAAGCTGGCCATTTTTTTCTATTGCATTTCCACCCCACAAGAAGCCAGTTTACATTGCTTTCTGATACCTAACTTTTCTAAGGTTAAGAATTCTTAATGCATTTTAATTAATATATGTAATATTTAATTAAATTAATGCATACGCTCTTCACGTAGCCAGAGGTTAGTGGAAATAAAACTGATAAACTGGATTTTCTCTCATGTATGCATCCCCTTACCCAGAGGGTTGTTGGCAACCATTAGATGTTGGTGTTTCAGAGACTCCTAAATCTTTTTCTCTAAATCTTGTGTAGTGCCTATCAATCTTTCATCTCCTCACAAGATACTATTCTTTTGTTGGGATGGATCATTCTCACCCTCTGCAGTATTTGCCAGGAGAAAGTCAGCATTTGGGAAGATGGGGAAAATTAACCTTGAGAATGCAGTATGTCAAGGTGCTATCTGTTCTTTGAAGTAGTTGTGTCCTAGATTACCGACTCAGAAGGCCCCATTTTTCTTGGAGCCCTACAAGTTCCAGGAAATTGAGCATTTTTGGTGGATTGAACTTTGTTCATGGGCAGCTTTTTTCATTCAGGGCAGAAGACATTCTTTCAAGGAGAAGAAATCTGTGGTTGGTATAAAGATACTTAGAGTCACATTAAGATAGTATGCAAAGTTGACATTATATTAGATACTGCTAATTCACTGCCTATTGGCAAGAGCAGAATGTACCTAGCTTTCCTAACTGTGGGAAGGCTAGAATTTATGATAAGGATGTGACATAGTTCTTGTATTTTTATATTCTTGTGATCATTGAGTATCTAATTAAATTCAACTATTAAGATGTCTAGTACAAAGAGGTTAATATAATTTATCAAGTTATATGCAGTATCCATATTTTGTCCAAACCCAATTCTAGTTTAAATCTATTGCCCTGCTCAGTATATTTTACATGCATTGGTGTGACTCACTACTAATAAGTAATGAATCTAGCTACAGTAATACTCAGGGGAGGTATTAAGCAGTTGCTGTGATTCCAGTTCCCTCAGGGCTATAACTCTTATAACAAAGCACCTTCATTAGTTTCTTGCATAAGTCTTTTGGTTGAGATCATAACCTATTGCATAGATTCAAAGTGTAACTCGGTCTTCTGATAATCTATTGAAGCTACCATCTTCCATTGTTCCTACTGCCATCACTGGTAACCTGGGCACACTGACTAAATATCAAGCCAGCTAAAAGATATTCCCCAAATGATCTTCAGTCATGTCCTCCAATAGCTTGCTGTTTTGTGGATGAAGCATATTATTTGGTTTTAGTTATAGGATTGTTATCATTTATACACAAATACCAATTGGATGTACTGTCAGATTTATAAAAGCTAGGGACAGCTCCTCTTCTAAATGAATGTGTATTTCATTTTAGGCAAGCTATACTCATGTCATGTTCATCATTGAGTTTTCCCTTCTTCCCCCATTTAGTGCTGGATTATCATACCTCCTTTTTATCTGTAGGGACCTTGACCTGTCCCCATATTGATCCATTGCCCTTCTATTTGGTGTTTTTGTTGCTTTTCTCTTTATGGTGATGTTAAAGCTTACAGACAGACAGACAGACAGACAGACAGACAGACAGACAGACTTTCTATTAAAGATTTTTATATAAGTAAAAGTAAACATGAAATTATATGGAGTGAAAATAAACAATAGAAATAAAAGAATAACTAAAAATAATAGTGCAAATAGAAAGAAAATATGGTGATGCTAAAAAAATTAAATTATTTTGTAGCAGAAACAGCTCTTACAAGTATATTTTTCAATAGGGCCAGTATCAACACAATATGATTTTGGGGGGAAATTTTAAAGGACTACATCATATTTTTGTTGCATTTAAGTTGCAATTCTTAATCATTTCTGCCTCCCCGTTCTCTATTTAGAGAAGTTGTATACAGCATAATTTCACCTTGAGAGTAATTAAATGGCCATGTGTTAGGTCCAGATGATTTCAGTGTTATGACCTTGTATTCCTACAGCCGTAAATTGATTTCTGCATTTCAATAAAGATCAAATGCAGTCATCTTTTAAAACCCATCCAGGAATAATTTGAAATCACCTCAATAAAAAAATCTTTTTATTCTAATACATCAAAGGCAGTTTACAGTATTAAATTTAATATAATTTTTGTCATAGCCATGGTAACTTGGAGCCACATAATATCTCTCAGATTGCATAAATTACAGCAGCTGGGTAACAGAATGCATAATAGTTTTCCTATTATGCATTTCATTCACAACAACATTATCCCGTTAGAAAATATGGAAGTTGCCACTCTTTTTAATCATGTGTGCTTAGGCAAGGAAGATAATGCAATCATTCTTTGTGAAACTGTGACATACAGGCATGAAGAATTTTGCCCTCCTTCTTTATTATCTGTTTTCCCTTCTCAGCCTCCATTAGTGCTACATTTGCTGCGGTCCTGTCCAAATCATTTTAGAATAATGCTTGTTATTCTATCCTCTACCCTCTGGAGATTTAGCTTTTGATACCCCTTCTTGTACTGTAATTTTATCAGATATTTCTCAAGGAGACGTTTAAATTCATTTATTTTGTTATCAGCAGCTTTTAATTGGTTATTGATTGAAATAATTATTTGAGAAAATAATGAACAACTTTTGGCTTTAAATTCCAGCCAGTATCCAACTTTTCTTCTGTCCTCAAATTATAAATTATCTTATCCTCCCAATCTAGCATAGCATAATTTATGAAATGTAACGGAGTACAGTGCACTTGCTGCAGCAAATCCTCTTGTCTAACTTGTTTAAAGCTCATCTGAAATTCAAAATTGTTATCATTGTTATCTCTTTGATCTTTTCTTGCTCTTTAGTTTGCTGTCATTTATTGCTCAAATTTTTCATCTTCATGTTTTATTATCTTTTAATGTTGGTTTTAGTTCCAGTGCTTGGCTATGTTTTTTTTAAAGTTGTACTTGACTTATGATCATTCATTTAGCAACCAAAGTTATGACAAAACTGAAAAAAGTAATTTACAATGATCACAGCAGCCCCACGATCACGTGATTGCAATTCTGGTATTGGCAACCAGCATATAATTACAACAGTTGCAGCATCCCAGGATCCCGTGATTGCTAATTGTCACCTTCCCACTCAGTTTCCAACAAGCAAAGTCAATAGACGATTCACTTAACCACTCTATGATTTGCTTAATGACTGTGGCAGAAAAGGTCATAAATTCAGAAGTGGTTATGTGATGACTCACTTAACAATTGCATATTAAGCAATGGACGTTCCGGTCTGAATTGTCATAAATCAAGAACTACTTATATTGTTTGATTATTTTTACCCTATACCCATGCCCTTGTGACCTCTCACTTAGATTATTGCAACCACTCTACATTGGGCTGCTATTGAAAAGCATTCAGAAACTTCAGTTGGTGCAAAATTGAGCTGCACGGCTAATAAATGGTGCTGGCTACACTACAATGTAACAACATTGCTCTGTGAGCTGTAGTGACTGCCAGTATGTTTCTGGGTCCAATTCAAGGTGCTGGTTGTCACCTTTATGTCACCTACATGGCTTGGGACCAGGTTACTTGAGAGGGATCAACTTTTCCCAAGAGCTTCCCATCCAAATTGACCCAATGGATTGGGCCTGCTGCAGATCTCGTCAGCCAAAGAATGTTGACTGGCAAGAACTAGAAGATAAGCTTTCTCTCCCTGCCTTATGAAATATCCTCCCCTCAGAGATTGGAATGGCTGCAACCCTATTAGCCTTTTCCAAAGCTTTAAAAACTTGGCTGTGTACCTGGGCCTGAGCTTGGTATATTTAAGAGCTCTGTACTTGACTAGCCCTCTTCTACTTCTAGAACTTTTTTATTTCCATCAAAACATTGTTCATGTTCTCTGTCACTTTTAATTTTTATTCCTTGAAATTCTTCTTATTTACTGACTTTATATGTTTATCTCTGGGTTTGGGTATTCTCATTTTTCACAGCAATCATTTTTATATACATTTTCTCATACTCCTTCACTTTATTATTTCAACAAGCTTACTTTTTTGTACTCCCTATTTGCCTTCATATTTATACAGCAATTTATAACATAATTGTTTTTACTCTCTTCCAGGAAGGTTCCCCATCCTCTTTAATTCCTTCTGTTAATACATTTTAAATTATTTTTTCATAAAGAACTTGTATCTTCCTGAAGTCATTCTCGTTTCAATCATTTCACTTTTTTCCTCTTCTTCCTTGTCCATTTCCCCCCAATCCATTTTTGATAGTTTAAAAAAATCGTCTGTCTCACATTCAAAACTTCTCATCTTGTACCCTTCACTAATTGTATCCTGTCAATCTTTCATCATAAACAGTCTTGGTTTTATATTTATATTCATGCCATTGCTATAAAACATTAATAACAGACTTCTTTCTAAGCAGCTATTCTCAAGTCACCATTCTCATTCTTTCTTGGGTCTCTAAAGGCTTATAACTTTTTCAGTTCTCTTGCACCTTGTTCAAACTCATGTGTTCATAGCATGTAACAGATTTATTTTTTCTCCTTCTAGTAGTTTTTTTTCCTTTCCAGATTAGAATGAACCTGAACCTACTGCTTTTGTATACAAACTTAGAATCTAATCAGATTCTAGAATCTAAAGATTACTTTGCAGGGCAACATTTTCTTTAATGCATATCACAACTAGAAGATATGTTCATTGTTCTAGCAAAGGCTCATATGAGCTTGAAGGATGCTGATTGGGTGGGGGAGTTTTGAGGCTACATTTAAAATCCCCTTCATTTCCTGATTTTGGATCCCAATTAACACATAGATTTAAATGCTCTCACATGAACACAACAAAAGCAAAATGCCGGTTTATTTTCTCAAATTTGCATATACATGTGTGCGTGTGTATATGTGTGTGTGTGTATCATCATGAAGAATATATATATACATATACACATATACACATACATACATACATATATTCATTCATTCTTCATGATAATAGGGAAAGATGAACCTTAGAAGCCTGCCATTTTGATTCTATCTAGCACAGGGGTCCCCAACCTCTGGGCCACGGCCCACTACCAGACTGTGACCTATTTTTAACTGGGCCGGCATACACACATGCACAGCTCAACTCATGCAAGCCTCCTTTGATTTGAATTGTTTAGAAAATAAAGATATTAATGGCAAGGAGCTTGCGACAGGAGCAAAAAATATTCTGATCATAGAGCATCACTGCTTATTCTGTATCAATAATGATTACAATGAATGCCCATTTCAGTAGAAATGCTTTTTCTTCTAAGTTCCTTTCATACTAGCAAGTACTCAGCAGAGGGAGCTGTTGATATATAATATTTATTCAGTTCAATAAATATTAATATGCCTAACCAACATTCTTCTGCCTAGATTGTGTTTTAAATGCATAGAAAGCTATTTCCCCAGATGTTTGGGTCAGGGGGTAGATGAAGTCTGCTAATAATAATAGTCAGTGGGGTTAACCATTTATGTTGCTAGGATAAATAAATACTTAAAATTTAATTGTTCTAAAATACCTAAAAGGGTTTAATGGAAATACTATGGCATATTGTACAAATTGCACAACAGTACTTAGCTGTGGTCAAAGAAACAAAATAAGATGAATCCTTTTTAGATATTTTAGAGCAATTATATTTTTCCTCTTTTATCCTGATTGTGACTTTTGTGTTTAACTGCTGATCTATGACCAAATAAAGATTAATTGATAGATTGACAACTTGTTAATGAAAGTTTAATTTCCTGTTTTCTCAGGTCAAAGATTCATGACACCAAAGTATTAATAGAAGACACAGATGATGAAGCAAACACATGAAATGCCCACAGAGTCAAGTTCCACATCCCTCATGTTCTCTTGCTTTATTACCTTCCCAACCCCAACTGCCACCCAGTCTATCCTCTGGTATAGTTCCAGCTAAAAACAGGAGAAAAATCTGAACACATTTTCTGAGCTCTTCCGGACCGGTTCCTATGGACTCCAACAAGCTCACTGTGTTTTCTTTTCTTTTCTTCTGGTTTTAATTTGATTTCTTGTTTTTAAAATATAAATCTAACTTTGTTTTCCAATCAGAGGGACATTTAAGGAAGGAGCTGTCTTAAAGATTGTTTACAATCTCTTCAAAGACATACAATCTGGATGAAGAAGCATCATTTGGGACTCCCTAATGGGACTTTACTGAAAAATCTTCGGTCTCTACTCAGTCTAGTTTTGACTGGTTGAAACTGGACTGGTGTTTTTAACTCTGGCTCGCGCTCTGATTTTTGGTGTTTTCTTTCATATCCAGCGCCAAGGCACTAGCTGCACTTGCCGGGAAAGTGCACTTAGAGCAGTACCTTCATTCACGAAGCTACTTTTTAATTTGGTGTAACTTTTTTTTTTGAAATATGATGTATTTGTTGCACATAGTTTTCATATTATTTATGATAGTTAACCTTATGAGAATGGTTTTTGAGTCCTGTGCAATGAAGGCGGTAACTCTTTAAAAAAGGAAAAAAAGGCAGGTGGTTGGGGAGAAGGGGATGTAGATCCTTGATCTCTCTTGCTGCAAGGTTAAGCCCTTTAAAATACCTCTTTGAGAGAACTTGCACCAGCTTAACCTGATTTTTTTTCTCCTTATTATTGATTGATTGATTTTAAGCCAAAGTTGCTCTGTTGAATTTTACTTGCTGCTGCTGGTTGCGCAGAAATCTTGTCACCTTCCTTAGCTGGATCTTCTTTGTATGTGTGCCTCCACAGAAATAATAACATGATCTCCAGATTTCTGTTGGAAAAAAGAATCTAGAGCTAGATGTAGTCCATCAGATATCCATGCAAGAAAGCCTTAGTTTGTACATTTAAGAATGGTTTTCATTTTAGTGAGCTGAGTCTCCAGGTATCATCCCATTTTTAAATAGGGAGTTCCTGTTTGTATGGTTCATTCATTCCAGCTAAAAAATAGAGAAAAATAAAACTGATTGAGACAAAGGTCTGTCTTGTGGATATAGGATTACTCATTCAGCAGTATATACTGGGTTCAGGCAGACACTCAACAGCTTGTCATTTATGTCATCCAGAGGTTGCGTAGTCTCTATTGAGAAAGTTGGTATTGCTATAGAAAGGGCTCTTTAATTTTTTTCAATAAATAAAATATTTTGCCATACTTTGGCAAAAACTTGTCTGACAATCACTGTCCAAGAACATCCTCAGGTTAACTTTTGTTTCATTTTTTAAACCTACCTGCCCCAAGTCCTAGATTTCCAGTGTGGTGCTAGGCTCAACTTTTACAAGCATTATGAGTGGCACTGCTAATTGGACTTACGGTAGATGGTCATACACTTTAGTAAATTCTTTAAAAAAAGTTATCAGTTGATTATTTCTTTTAATTCCATATTGGCCTCCAGCATCCATAGGATAGAGCAGCATGAATGCTTAAGATGACCACTCCCTCTCCTTGTAGTAGAAAGCCTGTGTTGTGTATGCCAAGCATTTGTACTTCATATTAGCAAATGAAAGCTTATTGTGCTCTGTTACACAATGTGTGCATTTGTGAGATCACCACCCAATGATGGGAGAAGCTATTTCAGATTTTCTTAAGTCTGATATTGATATAGGATTTCACAGCAAAGACTGTGTTGTTCTTGTTTAGGTTTTTAGATGGTGTTAGTTCCTTTCTCCTGTACAAACTCCTTTGGTTTGAAAATCACAAGCATACTTTTAAGCAGAGGATTCTTCTTCTATCCTTTTTTTTCCTTAGTTAATAATCTTGTCTATAATAATTTATTTCCTTATTTTATCTTTCAAGCCATTCACAAGACTTTGTAAAGCAACTGTGACTTAAAAATAGTATGCATTATGTGCCTGTAACCATAAGGAACTAGAAAACAAATTTCTGGCAAAACAAATTAATTACAAATCAGGACCCCTTGACAGGCAAGAGAGCTGTTAGAATGAAACTTTAAATCACAGTTATTTTTTATTGTGCTTTAACTTGGTAGAAAATTTAGGACATTGTGGTTGTAATGCAAGTAGATTTTGGAGTTGTACATTATTTGTGCTTCTGCAGTGTAGCAGTTATTGCTTGGTATTCTAGTACCAGGCTGTTCTAGTAGAAAAGTTGGATTTGGAGTCCCACTAAGCTGTTTTGTAACAAGATGAGTCTGCAATTCAATGAGAGGCGTTTTTTAACATATTATAATAATAGACTACTACCGAACTTTATGTGAATAATGGCAACTACTTATACATTCAGTTAAACAAATATGAGAGGTCATTCTACCTAAGGAATGTTAATCTGAATAAATCATGGGTCCCCTAAATTCCTCCTGCCAAAGACATATAACAGGGAAAGATTTATTCAGGATATACCGAAGGATTCTGACATTTAAGGGTGAAGCAGAAGGAGTAACCTGATGGTGGAAATTTAGAAATACCAGCAAATTGAAATAATTTGCCTATGAGATTAGGAAGATTATATATGGCACATGATCAATTTTTTTCATACCACCATCATCTGACTGAAAAGATCACTGCCTTGTGCATAACACAACCTTTTACATGGAAGCATTAAGTGAAGTTCCAGATTTAAATTTATATTTAGAGTACTTGACTAACTTTCATAAATTGTATGTTGAGGTTTTTTTTTTTGAATCTGTAATGATTAGCCAAGTTCATTAACTAAGACCCTCCCCCCTGGGTTCTGTCATCAAAAAGCCCTACATTGAATTGAATTGTATATTTGGAAGAAATGCGTGTCCTAAAGAATTCATGCTTGGTAGCCTAACTTAAGAAATTGAGATCTGCCTCTTCCTAGTGTAGAGGTTCATCTCCAGAGTTCACTGTATTTTCCTGTGGATGGTTAGTGCAGAATTGTTTGTTAAAACCAGTCTATCTGAATTTCTTACGTAGAAAAGTTTTAGAATCACTAAAATGGAATATTGGGATAGCTAGGATACCTTTCCATTTTCCTGGAATGTGGAGAAATGCCATGTAACTGTCAACAAATATTCAGATTTGTTTTCCCTCAGAGAGTTAAAGACCTGAAAGAAGGGTTGATGCTTTTGACTTTTGCACTTGGCCTTTTCCATGTCTGGCAAATAGATTTAATGTTGTGTTACATAATGGTTAGGTTTTCTTTGACCTAAATGACGGGGATAAGAGAAAGCTATATGAATCCCATGGGAATTAATGGCTTTCTTAAGCGGTTACCTGTTTTGCAAATGGAATGGAATTGACACTCTGCCAAGAAGACTGTAGAAGCATCTTTGTGAGGATGTGCAGAAGCACTTTGCTACTTTTTGGTTTCCTCTTTCAAAGGAGTTTTACCTTTCCTTATTTTGTCAGAGAAGATGAATTTGTTATATTTGAATTAAAATAACTCCCCTGCTCTTTGTCCATTCTCTATAAAGGTTACAGAGTTGTGGAGAATAGGAATCTTGTAATGGATTCAGGCTTTATTCTGAGCATTAAAAAAAACCCTCCTTTGTTTTCATGCTTTGCTTTTGATTACCTGATTTCTTTATCTTTTTGATTGACACAAGCAAGTGTGATTTGTAGGAAAATAAACAAAAGTTTACATATTGGAAGTTGAAATGTGTTCAGGAAAAAGTATATAATTCTGGTGTCTAAGAAGGAAATGCCACGCTATCATTCCTGTAGCAAATTCCATTGTGTTATTCTGGACTTTGGCTTGAAATTGATCACAAGCCTATAGGCAGCTTTGTATAGATCATTTTATTTTAAAATATTTTAAAAACATCAGACAATTTCATCATTAAGGAAGTCCGTCTTCCCCCCACACACACACAAAAAAACCCTCATTGGACAAAAATGTGTCCAGTGTATTTATTTTCTGTGGAGAAATGCTGTCTCTAAATTAAGCAATGTCTTCAGCATCTAGATATTTCTAAGCTTCTTCAAGAGATGCACATGAACATTTGTAATCCATAATTGTGTTCTCATATTTTCATTTTCAAGGAAGCATTATTGATAAGGCCTCTAATCTTATAGAATTACAAATCTGCAAAGAGCAGGGAAGAAAAATGTAACTTGGCTAGGAAGATTTCCTGTTAATATATAATAAATTTGATCTCTTGACTATCCCACTTTTCTCTAAGAGTCATAAAAAAGCTAGAAGGCATAAGTTCAAATTCTAGATTTTAGAACCTATTACAATAGTTAGATCCAGAATCATGCAATTTTACTGATACAGTTGTCAGGTAAGACAAAGCTATTTCCTTTTCTAATCACCATGCTGAGTTGGGCAATTACATTAGTCTCCTATATCATTTTTGTGAAATCTTTCTGCAAACCAGTTGTGTTAGAAGAAATTATACTGACTTGGTAAGGTGGGTTTCTTTTTTTTTGAAAACTGGTTATTAAAAAGGAAGAAAGTTTTCTTTGAGAGGGTAGCCATTTTTATGCTTTTAATACCTTCCCCTATATTTTTTTCAGCTCCTTATATCAATATTGTAACTTAACCAGAGACACTAACAATGTTGCCAAAATAGTTCTGTTAGTTCTGATTGGAAGGTGTGCATTTGGATATATCTTGCTTTCAAATCTTTATTAACTCAATGTCAAAAAATCAAATTTTTCCTTTCTTTACACTGCTGTAGTAGGTAAAGGAGCTATAGGTTGATAACTAGGCTATGAACTGCAGTCTTTGTATCTGTATATGCCAATAGATTAGTCCATATACTATGCTAAACTCTAAATTATCTCCACCATGTTTAAGCCTTCAGCCTTATACTGTTAAGAATTCTTCAAAAATCGATTGGAGATGGCAACAAACTTGCCTTTGAGATCCAACTTTGCCCTGCTGCTATATTGAGATATAGCTCATTCCCATTTTTCACCTTATTGGTGTGTTGGTCTAAATAATAATTATATATTACAAAGCCCCGAGCTGTAGGTGTCAAAAGTAACTATGGAATGTGATATAGTCCTCTTGTGGGTGCTTTTCTCTTTACTTTCTTCCTTCTCTATCCCCTTCTCCACTCCTCTTTTGGTTCAGTGGAAAAGGTGAAGAAAAGACTTGCCGCTTGCTTGGACTCATAATGATGTTTTCTGTGATTGCGCTTTTAGCTGTCTCCTTCTCCCTCCCCTACTCTCCTCCCATGGATATAAGACTTTTCTGAAGTGTGGAATTAACTTTCTTGATAAGTAGGTTTAAAAAATGCACAATGTGGTACTGTTTCATAGTTCTTAGATGGTTGTATAAAAAGAGTTAATGTGGTTTGTGCTTTAAAAGGAATAAGTGATTGATTTATTAATCTGTCTTTTTCATTATTACAAGCTTTGTTTTCCAATGACTACTTGCCTGCTTGGTTTTGTATGCGATATGTGTCTTTAATGGTTGATTTTATTCTTACACTTTGATGTTGATCACATCAGGCACACAGATCACACCTGTGCAAACCTTATGTAACTGGCTAGGCATCCACAAGACTATTTTTACACATTTATTACTTACAGATTAAATTTCTATTCTGCCTTTAGGACAGAATTGTAAATAATTGTGATTAGGATACATTTCATCAATCCTGACCATGTTTCTTTTCTTTTTAAACAAAAAAAAGCTGATGAGGTTGAACTTTAGACAGCAAATATTATTTTTCACTAGCTGAGCAACATAATTGATGTTCCCCAGTAGGTCATCTGTGTAATTCTCATATCATTTGAACCATAGCTATTGCAGAAAAAAATCCCATATTAGTGTTGTCCAAGTATATCATCCATGAAATTCAACTTTCCCAAAGGATAGCAGCCATGTTATTTTTTTGCAGCAAAAACAAGAAAAAAAATACTGGGTTACCTTAAAGATATATGGTGCTATTTTTGTATTTTCACACACTCCAAAGAACCTTTTTTGAATCAATTCCAAAGTGCTTTACAGACCTAATGTATAACATAGGTCTAAAACAGTCCTTCCAAAAGCTAGGAAAGAAATGTTGTTTTCAGATACAATAGCTTTTATTTATGAAAAGCATTTAGCACTGTTTGGACAATGACGCCAAGTCAGGAAGTGGAAGATTAGTTAAATCCAATGGTTTCTATGCTAGAATATAATGCTTGTTTTCCAAAGGGAATTAGGCTTCCTCACTTTTTAATTGTTTAATTGTTAATATACTGTTGTTAATGGTTAATATACTGACGCATATAGACCAAGGGTAAATAGTATCAGCATCAAGAACAAAACACATGCATCTATACAGTGTTAAATATGTAAAATTTTATGATTAGCATAAAGAGACAGATCAGCAACATATTCACACTAGGGAGTGCATATGGCATATCTAATTCAAAAAGGCTTACCATATAGGTCATTCTCATGCATTTCTGTAGTTATTATGGAGTTCATTATATTTTTAATCTATCCATTGGGTGGAGTGGGCAGTGAGTATGGTTCACCTGCAAATAGAACAATATGGCCATTTTGTTTCAAAATCTCAATTGAAATAACAATAATCAAGGTCTGATGGCTTAGGATTGTCTCCTATAAAAAGATAAAAGTTTCCCTTGTTCATTCATGTCCAACTTTAGGGGGCAGTGCAACAACAGGAGCTCACCCCATCATGCAGTACTTGAGTCTTGAACTGCCAACCTTCAAGTCAACAAGCCCAGCATCTTAACTGTGCTCCACTTGTATCTTATACTGTCACTGTAATATTGATTAATATCTTTTTTGTTGCCCCATTGTTGTACTGTTTCTGGCACCATCAACTGAGATTGGAGCAGCAGAGTAAAACATGTTTTGATCAACCTAATGCATAGAGGAGAAATGTAGTCACTTGTTTGTTTTAAAGTATAAAAACACTAAATCATTTAGCACTTGGACACTGTACACAATGAAATACACACATAGCTGTACATGTAAGGCTGGACAGCCTTTTTACCTTAAAATTTGCATTCCTCGGAGGTAATCTAGTTTCATGCCAGAAACTAAATTGGCCTCTGCCATCGACTTCGTCATTTTAACCATTATCTTTGCATCTCCTTCTTTAAAAACATTTGTTCAGTCTGTTAAATAATCTCTTTGGCCAGAATCTAAATTGTTTAAACTGATTATTTTTACAGATAGTCCTCGATTTACAACCATTCATTCGGTGACATTTGAAGTTATAATGGCACTGAAAAAAGTAATTTACAACTAGTCCTCACACTTATGAACATTACAGTATCTCCATGGTATCACATGATCAAAATTTGAGCCCTTGGCGACCGGTATATATTCACTATAGTTGTAGTGTCCTGGGGGCATATGATTACTATTTTCAACCTTTTCAGCCAGCTTCCAACAACAGAGTCAGTGGGGGAAGCCAGATTTGTTTAATGACTGCATGATTCAGTTAACATAGAGCAGTTTGTTTAACTAGCATGGCAACAGTCGTAAAATCGGACTTGACTCATTTAACAACTGCCTTGCTTAGCAATAGAAATTCTGGTTCCAGTGGTGGTTGTAAGTCGAAGACTACCTATATTGGGGTTTTTTCCCCTAAAGGCAGAAGTTTCAAGAACTTGAAAGGGTACAGACTGTGGTGAAACTTCTTTTCCTTCAGTAAACCTGATAGTTGCAAAAATTCATATTAAAAACTTTGCAGTCAGAAATGAATATTTTATCTTACCAATAGGCACATACTGGATGACAAAGTATGCACTTCTTCTGCCATCTTTATATATTAGAAATTCAAAACAATATTATAAATTCTCCTATTCTGTCACACATGTCCAACATTATAAGCATGCGGACAAAACTCTGCAATTGATGCTATTTCATCCCCACATAGAGTTGATGATATTTGGAAATGGGGATAATACTGGAAATTGAAGCATTTTTTTAGAATTAATGAATGGGAGAAAGGAGCTCACATTTAGCACAATTTAACAGGTTATCAGGCGGACCTGTTTTTAGACAGCAAAGCTGATTGGAAGCATTTATTGTAGCATTCCCTACACACTAAAGTCAACTGTCATGGAAGGGTCAGGAGTGGATTAAAACAATTTCATAATCCTAGTGATTTTCTTTTTTATCAGGATTATGAAACCAATCATGAATATCAAATGCCACAGCTTAAACTAGCCTCTTGGGACATACGCCTTGTAGTGATGAGTGCAGGAGACAAAGCCACCAGTAGGGCAAGAATGAAAAGCTACTCTCCATTTTATTTAGTGAGAATCTTCTTTTGAATTCATAGCAGTTTGTGGATTGCTGGATTTAATTGAGGTAGCTGTTGATATCCAGGTAAGATATTTCTTTAAATTGTTACATTGTTCTGCTTACAACAAAACCAAGGCAAGGAATGAATGTTGCTTGCAGAATTGTTTTGCATTTAGTATTTAGGAAATCCCCATAACCATTCCACGAAGAGTTATTTTTTGATGTCAGGTTATCCATTATATCAAAGCTTAAGAACCCACTAATACAAGCAAAATATTTATATACCAAGTCTAAAAGTAATTTATCTAAATATGAAGGCTATATAAATGTACTTGTTAGGAATAATCTAGACATTAAGCCCTAAATTATTTGGGTTTTGAAAATTAACACAGGCATCTTAACATGTACCTTACAAGCAAGCAATAGCCAGCAGAGATCTTTCAGTGCAGGCAACTGTTAGCTCTGTGCCTTTTATGGCAGTTTGTACCAAATACAATTTCTAGACTCTTTTCAGACCAAAGTACAGTATAGTGCTGTAGTCAAAGTAGGTTGCCTTTGCTGAGTCTGGCTAACTGAAGAAGGGTTAGTTAACACTTTATGCAAATGCATCCCTTGCTGTAACTGCTACTTTGCCATCCACAGATAGTGGATGCTCAAGAAGTGCTCTCAAACTTACCTTACTCTTTCTGAGGCACACACACACACACACCTCAGACTAATATTTTGTTCAACTATTTATTTTATATATCTAGACATGGAGAAGAAGCTCAGTATCCATCATAAAGACTTAGTCTGAATCTTATCTCTGCCGTGGTTTCACTAGAAGTCATTTGCGTAACAACCCCTGAAACTCATGATCAACTGATACCTAGCTTAAGTATGTCTACTGAAGTAAATGCATTATTTACCTCCTGAATACTCTTGCTCCTGTTTCTCTTTCTCAGTGATTTCATTTATCATTCATTTTTTATTTTAAATTCCTCAGGGCAAGTCCAAGACACACCAACGTGTACTCTTAAGAGACCCATGCACACAAGTATAATTTCCATTTTTTTCCTCATTTACATGCCTGATATTGCTCTCAAACAATTCTAAACAGGTTTTCTTTGCTAAGAGAAACCAAATTAAAATGTTATAAATGTGTGCTCCTTTGTTTTAGAAAAACGCAGTTACTTAAGAAGGTTTTGTATTATATAAACAAGCCTTAATTGTTACATTTTTATTTGAAACAAAGTCTCAGAGTTGTGTGTATTGTTGTCAGTTTCTTCCTATTTTTTCAGGACCCAATATGGAAATAATTTCATCAGAATTTTCTGTTAGTAACTCTTTCTGAAATTTTCTAAGTTTATGCTTATGTCATCAAATGTAGGGTCTAGAAACCTTTTCTTCTGTCAGACACTTTCAGTTGCCCTCTATTTTCCCCAGATCAAGATCTTCTCTTGCATTGCATTGCAGATGGCATTGCAGATGTCAGAGCTTTAGCTTCATTTAGAAGTGCATCTTTGGACAAATCTGTTTTAATACCGTATCACTAGTACTAAATGATTTGCCCTTCTTGCAGCACATGGTATGTGTCAACAATTTTTGTTTTAAATACCATTTTTTCTTCATCCTTTTTATAGTAAATTGTATTAAAGATTAAAAAGGTTAAAACTACTACAAACTGAAAAAACCGTAAAAGAATAAAAAAAATAGGAAATGCAAAAAAGTAAAAGAGAAACTAAAAAATAAGAATACGGTGTGTTTGTGTCTATATATAGACCCAAATACACCAAGACCTACATATATATATATATGTCTGTCTGTCTGTCTGTCTGTCTATAACAAGTGTAAACAGTTTGGTAACTTATCACCTCTTAAAATATTAAATAAATGACCTCTTCTTCCCCTATCTCATATTTTATCTATAAACTATAAAGCCCCATTATTTAATCCTAGTCAGCAAAAGTCCAATAAGGCTTAGCAAAGATAACACCTCAATTTTAATCTTGATCAAATAAACCAAATTTACTGTACATTCCTTCCTTTAACTTTTAACAATCATGAATTTTTAATCCTGAGCAGGCAGAGCTGGGGGCCAGAGTAAAACGCTTCTTCTTGTATTGCCAAAACAGATCCAAGTCCAGTTCCCCTTTTCTAGCGCAATTTAGTGATGACCATTAGTTGACCAGATATTTGTGTATAGGCTTCAATAAATTGCTTATGCTATGATCTACATGGATGGTCCTGATTCCTTATGCTGACAAATCCCTTCCAATAATTCCCTAGAACTTGATTTATTTTCATTTTTTTGTTCCTTCTCTCAAAATTCTTCAAAACTTTAATAGCCTTAGTGGCTTTAATAGGGCCTTGGTGGCTCAGGCTGTTAAATGCCTGCATTTAAGTTCCAGCTGCCTACAATTACTGTAGGCTCGAATCCCACCAGGCTCAAGGTTGACTCAGCCTTCCATCCTCTCTGGGTAGGTAAATTGAGGACCCAAGATTGTTGGGGGCAATAAGCTGACTTTGTAAAAATGCCGCTTAGTAATAAGCAGGCATATACAATGGAATGAAGGCTATTGCTGAGCACACTGGGTTGTATCCCAAAAATTGTAAGCTGCCCTGAGTCTCCGGAGAAGGGCGGGATATAAATATGAATTAAAAAAAAGGTTTTTAAACAAATATTGTAAATCCAGATTATTTAATATATGGCTTTTGTTGCCATGTATTTTGAAAGCCAAGCCTATAGAGTAATATGGCTGCCAGCAGTTGCTAGTTTGTTCAGTTCTGGCTGTCGCTGTATCCAGGGTGCACTAGGAGGAGGCGAACTAGCTTCATACCCCTGTAAATCCAGTGTGGGAAAGTTATTCAGGTCATTCTTTTGGTTTGTTATTTGTATATCCCTTATTATGAAAACAACAGCCGGTTTCATTTGCATATCCTGTGTAGCATTTTTTCCATATCATTCTTGTAGGCTATTATTTTTAAATCCACATTAAAATCAGTCTCAGTCTTGACTGGTAAAATTTGCTCTTCTTCCATATCATTTTTAAAACACAATCTACCTACAATGGCAGAGATTCTTAAAATTAACTGCTAAGTCCATTGTTTACAAGTATCTTCCAACATGAAAATGTTTTGCTCCATTCTGTATTAGTAAATCAAATATAAGTGTACTTCTTTAAATTTAATTTTCTTTAAATTTAGTTTCTTTTGGTTCCTGTTACTATCCAACCTTCAAAGTCCCATTCTATTACCTTTTTAAGAAATCAAAACAACCAAAATCTTTTCCAAAATCAAAGTTCTTATCACTATTTGCTGTTTATTCTAAATATGAATTTTTTTAGTCTTTAAATTTGTCTTTAAATCTTCTTTCATTAAGGATAAAAAGAAACTCATTTGATATTTTAAGAAACTTATCTTTCTGAAGATTCCCAATATCTGAAAAGCAATTAACAAGCAATTTCTAAAAGTGATTATCAAAGGAAATATACAACTCTGTGTCCATAAAGGTTCCAACAATGGTTTGGGCAGAAATGGGTTCTTTCATTTCCCAGAGCTTTAAACACACTGAAAACCACTGTCTTGCAGTCTCCTCTCAAGGAACAGCTATCAACAGCTGTCTGGAGCACTTGTGGGCAATCCCAAGTTCTCTTTTATTTCAGAAAACTTTTTCAAAGAGCCAATCTATCTGGCAGCTCTTAATTCTGTCACCAACTTTAGTTCACGATTTCTATTCTTTAAGCCCATTCAGCTTTGTCTTGTGTTACAAGTGGGAAAACTATAGCCTCGCCAGTACAAGTAGTCCTTGGCCAACAACTGTAATGGAGCCTGCCCATTATGGTCACAAGTGTGATGGCTGTTAAATGAAGCTCCCACATGATCACCTTGCTTAATCCTACATTCTTCTCCTCAATGTGGTCATTAAACAGGGCATATGGTGCATCAAAGTGGGATAGGCTCTGGGGTGTCTAGTACAATCCTTGCCTCTGACCTTCCAAGGATTCTCTCACCCTGAAGGACTATGTGCTTCAGTTCCCTCCCCTCAGGATTCCTACAAGGGTCTTCTCTTGTGGGTACCACATCCTCTTCCCCATCCCTGTCACAAATCTCTCACTTGGAAGCTCCAGAATCCATGTTGGAAAAGGAGAGTAAGCTGCTCCATCGCTTGACTGCATTGCTTCCTTCTGCAAGTAAGTGTCATTCCCCAAGGTGAGAAATAAAGACAGTGCACTGTGGGGAGAAACCACCACCGTGCCTCCTCCCCCAGCAGATCCAAATCACTCCAACCAAGACTTCAAGAAAGTGGCCATATCTTTGAAACCAGGTAATAAGTAGCTTTTGCGGGGGGGTTGTCATATGTTTGGTCACTAAGCTACTGGTTGTAAGTCAAGGATTATCATATGTATCTTTGTTGCTGTGATACCTCTGCACTTTATATTTAACAGAATAGCAGAGTTGAAAGGGTGTTGGAGGTCTTCTAGTGCAACCCTATGTTCAAGCAGGGAACCCTTTACCATCTCAGTTAAATGGTTGTCCAGTCTCTTCTTGAAAACCTCCAGTGTTGGAGCACCCACAACCTCTGGAGGCAAGTCATTCCACTGATCGTTCTAACTGTCATGAAATTTCTCCTTAATTCTAGGTTGTGTTCTCCTTGATTAGTTTCCCTCCATTGCTTCCTGTCCTGCCTGTGTTGGAGAATAGGTTGACCCCCACTTTCTTTGTGGCAGCCCCTCAAATATTGGAACACTGCTATCATGCCACTTCTGAACCTTCTTTTCATTAAACTAGTCACATCCAATTCCTGCAACCATTCTTTGTATGCTTTAGCCTCCAGTCACCTAATCATATTTGTTGTTCTTCTCTACACTTTTTTTTAGTCTCAGCTTTTTTATTTAGTGGTGACCAAAACTGGATGCAATATTCCAAGTGTGGCCTTACCAAGGCATTATAAAATTGTATTAACACTTCACATTATCTTGATTCTATCCCTCTGTTAATGCAGCCTAGGACTGTGTTAACTTTTTTGGCAGCTGCAGCACATTCATTTTTAAGTGATTGTCCACTAGGACTCCAAGGTCCCTCTCACAATTACTACTATTGAGCCAGGTACCACCTATACTATACTTGTGCATTTGGTTTTTCTTGCCTAAATGTAGAACCTTATTTTTTTTCACCATTGAGTTTCATTTTGTTAGATAGTGCCCAATGTTCAAGTTTGTCAAGATCCTTCTATATCTCGAGCCTATCTTCTGGAATGTTGGCTATTCCTGCCAGCTTGGTGTCATCTGCAAATTTGATGAGTCCCTCTTCTATCCTCTCATCTAAACCATTGATGAAGATATTGAAGAGCACTGGGCCTAAGACAGAGCCTTGGGGTACTCCAGTGCATACTTCCTTCCATGTAGATGTTTGTCTAGACCTGCCATAGCTATGTTCACAAATAATAGACATTCATTCATTTTCTGACCAGAGTCATCATCCCTGTGAACCTTTGAGCCTCAAAAAATAAACATGTTACCACTTCAACTACTACTCCCATTTACACTGGGTTGGCATTGCCTATTGACATTGCCTTAGAGATTTATTTATATTAATGAACAGACTGGCTTTTGCCTCTATTCTTTTCCCTTCCAGAAGAGGTTCTTCTCTTCGGCATATCTGAATTTCTCTCAGCAATTTTGATTTCAATTTCTTCTACTTCTCATATACCGTACTATGTCTCATGATATATATTGCATATTAATTAAACAAATGTATTAGGTGACTTACATAGATTCACTTTCTTCCCTGCAAAACTGCCTCTATGTCTTGTTGTTTTTCTAAATCTTTTTATTTTGAAAAATTTAAAATTCTAGCCAGGTTTTTGTAAAAAATAATAAGCTAAATTAAAGGACATTCCTGAATAGCACCCAGAAATGGCCTAACTTCCCCTCACCCTCCTCCTGTCTGCTGCCTCAAAATGCTCTTCAGTAGACTTAAGGAAAAAGATCTGGCCTTGAAGTGTAGAGTTACAGACTAAATTTGTTAAGAACATTCTTTGGCCCGTCAAGGAGAATAATATTTGAATGAAATTCCCTGGGCCACATTGGGCACCTTTTTCCACGCCGACCGGCCCTCCTCCCGCTGGACTGCTCCACTGAGCCGTCGCCATGGCAACTCAAGAGCCCTGCTAAACAGGCAAGGCTTTGGGAGCAGCCCGTTCTTGCGGTTAGCAGGAATGATTGCTGGTTGGATTCCCTGGTATGCAGCTTCCAGCAGCCAAAAAAGCCCGTCCTGGCTCCCAAGGCGAAGGCTTTTCTCGTACACAGCTGGCTGGCTGGAAGAAGCAGAGGGGGGAGGGGGAGAAAGTGGGAGGAGAGGTCATAGCGCTGCTGAGAAGAGTTACTCCAACTCCAGCCGAGGAGGCGGTCCCCCCCACACTCCTTCGCCTATCTTCGCATCTCGCTTGCCTTGAGGGAGGTGAGGCGCCGAAAGCCCCCGCCGGAAGCGGCCTTTCTGCTCCTCCAGACGTGCTGAGGCCTAAGGGGGCTCTCCTGGTTCACTTCAGCTGAACTTTGGCAAAGCCGTAGATACCCCCCCCCCCAAATAACCGAGGAGGATTGGAGCCTTAAGCTGCTCTGCTCTCTCGCTTGTTCTCGGCTCCAAATGCCGCTCTGAGGCCTCTTGCCAGGGTCATAATAAGCACCTTCTCCCTCTCTAATGAACAGCCTGAGCGACCATAGCTTGGGCCGTCAGAAAGGCGGAGAAAATATCGGCAATATTCCTTTGAAAAGATGATCCCCACCACGAACGCCGGAAAGAACAAGCTTTTTTTTTTTTGAAGAGTTAATTTAGTGCCTCCTTTCTTCGGTAGCCGTTCTCTGAGAAATGGGCTGCCATTCTCACAAACCCTTATGGCTTGGATGGACTTAGGAGAAATGTCTTCTCAAGAAGGTGAGTTTTAGGAACAGCCCTCCCTTCTCCTTCTCCTTCCCCTTCCCCTCTCAAGAAGGAACTTCCCAAAGCTGGGTGAGTATCTCTGTTGGTCTCCTTAGGAGATGGTAACGTTGTTGCTCTTCCGCAGAAACTTTTTATCTGCTGCTCTTTTTTTCTTTTTTTTGCTAAGTGCATGGAAAAAGTTTTCCCCTAGTTTACAATCTGGGCAAGGATTGGAAGGAGAATGCCCCGTAGGTTTTATAAATTTGAGGATTTGAGTTCAATGAGGTCCCTAATCAAAAGGTGTTGAGTGTTAAAACAAGAATTTTGCAGTCCTCTATAGAAAAGGAAGTTTTTCTAGTGCTAAAGGAGTTAACATCTTGCTTAGTTTGGGTGTAGGCAAATTTTCTCTATAACTTCTCTGGCCCCAGAGACAGAGTTGCTGAAATTATTACTGGACCATGTCCAATATTTACAAGAGTTTGGCCCTTAATTCTAATCATGAGGTAGAATGGTCCTCTGTATTGCATTGCTCCTCAGCTTCAATTCCACACTTTTTAACATCTTGCTCCTAAAATATGCTTGATAGCACACTTCCTTTAACGTTTTTTCCAGTAACATCCCTTGTTAAGCTGGTAAAATATGTTTCATTCCAAGAAATCTCAAGTGTCTCACTTCCAAGCCACTCTACCTTTGAAGGAATCTATTTCTAATTACCTTATAGTAACCTTATAATATAGTGGCCCAGGGGGTTGTGTCCAATGGCCAGAAGCAAGCTTTTGTGATGTAATAACTTCAGATACACACTTGTTTCAATAAGTATATATACTTAGAACCATGCCTGCCTGCTGGGTTGTGGAGTGTAGGAACTGAATAAGGGAAAAGTTTAGGGCCCTGAAAAATAATAGCGCTCTCTTGGTCTTCCAAATGATTAGCAGAACCAGAGCAGACTAAGTAAAATCTTAGTATACAAAATAAATATACAAAATTGGAAATTTTTAATTTGTATAAGCTGTATAGGTTGTACAGTTCAGATTTTCTTGACAAAAATATAGTGTAATGTTAATGTAGTTATTTAAATATTTTAGCATGTAATAGAAGCTTTGTTGTCAGCAGTAATGAGAAAGGGCTTTAGTGCACCAGAATTTTGTCCCTGTAAGGAGATTAGAATACAGTCTACATAAATAATGGAATGTGTGAATTTGCTGGAGGTCAGATTGTACAGAATTTTGCATACTTTATGGAGTACTAGTATTTTTAGTATATAGCTCTGTACAAAGGTCCTTCCCCAGGTAGAAGGTGTCAGCCCATTCTAGAAGATATTAACTTTGGAAAATGTTCCCGAGCTAAGCAAACAGATTTGCTGAAACAATTTTTGTTTTCCCCCAGAAAGTTTGTTACCAGCTGACCACGAGACCATGGAGGAAAATTTCTCTACTGAAAAAAGAATAGGCAGCATAAAGCAGTGTGCTAAAAATACTTATAGACCTAAACAGCCTGACAAGTGCTCTGAACATGTAAATAATTTTTCTCTTAGTGGACCAACTTGGATTCCAGTGGGACAGAAAGGGTCTGTAAGTAAGTCCACCTCTGTTTTGCAGTCCAAGGTTAAAGCTCTTAAAGAGAAAAGGAACCTCATAAACAAGCGAACTGAAGCAACATCCCAGGAAGAGGCTTCTCTAAGGAAGCTTAAAGCATGGAAGGGAAAACCACCAAGAGACCCTGTTCTTCAAAATGCAGTAGTGGAGCCACAAGCTCAAATCCGCACTTACTTGACAGATGTGCTGCTGGATAGCACTGAGTATCCACATCAGATGCAGGAGGAATTTCAGGGAACAAGCCTTCCAGATCCATACATCAATGATTTTGAAACACAATCTATGGTAACAGGAGAGTCCACAGGCATAAGCCCACCAAAGGAATTCAGGAGGCTCCCAGGAAGAAACATACCAGATAAAAATAATTCTTTAGGAAGCTCCACGAAAAAGGTACCCTTAAGTGCCATCTCTGGAACTGGCTCTTTAAAGGACCTTTCCTTTATCCCAACATCTTTTGAAGAAACAAATGGTAGAGAAGACCATCTAATTTGGCCTAAGGAGTTTGACAGCAATTCTGTGAAAAAGAATGACACCTCTGAGATGGCATCAATTGGGAGGATTTGGAGAACGGAGAGCTGGGACAGTCTTGGCAGTAGCAGCAGCAATGTCAGTACTTTGTCTTTAGCAGAGAGAGTGGAAAGAAACCGGACTAAGTTGCAGGAGATACTAAGCACATCACAGCTGAACAGAAGTTATTCGCATGAACCACATACTTTGGATACTTACCGGAAGGAAATCCAAGACCTTGGGCCTAATAATGGTAGGTTGATGTGATGAAAACTGGGTCATCAAAATTGAAATAGCTTTGCAATTTGGATAGGTGATAAAATGTCTCAGAAACTATTACAATAGAGAATCTGTAACACAACCAGATTTCTGCAGCTCCTTCTCCATTTATTTTGCATAGTTCATCTTCTAGGTTATCCCACCGTTGGGCTTTGATCTAAACTTGTATTTTTTAAACCTCTTTCTCTGGATCTCCAAGAGAAGTAAAATCTGATGATAAAACCAAAATCCATTTTACCTTGGATTTGACCTTTTCTTGTGTGTTTTATACTCATTCCTTACATCTATTAATAATGGTCATTGATTTTCAGTGTGATTGTAACAAAGAAGAAAATGTGAAACTAATTACATTTTAATTGTGGTTCTGATCAATCCCTCCATTTAAAAAAGAGACCGAAAATGAAAAATGTTTGGTTTTAAACTCAATAGGTAGGGAAAGGAAGGGCAACATATACACATTATGAACTTGTATCCTGATATTTCCCTGTGAGTTTTTCTCATGTTATTTAGGGAATACTTGGAAATGTTGACAATAGTATATTTCTATTCTTTCTAATGGACATGGTGTCATATGTATATGTAAGTATGCAAGAGAGTTTTTAACATCCTTCAGATAGGATGATGAGATAAGGAAGTATAACTGTGAAGTTAGTTGAAATAATTTGAGTAAAACTTTTACATCTGATATTGAAAACAGGTGAATAAAAGTGTAAAGTACTATTTAAATTTTGATTTATTGGCTTGACAACTGACATATAATCTTCTATTTAATTTGATACTTGCATGACACTTTATACCATTTAACACTCTGCACTTTTCAAAAATTATTCAAAATAATTGTTTCTGCCCATGTCCAAGCATGAGAACAGCATCTCCTATTCATTCAAACAGCCCAATATTTTCCAGGACGCAAGACTTAAAGAAGGCACACAGTAGCCTAAAAAAAATAAATGATCTGCTTTAAATATTACAGTGAAAATTCTGAAAGATCTGAAGCATTTCTGAATAATTTTTGAAGTATCAACAGCTCCAATAACAATTTCCATGGGCATATTTGTAGTCTAAAGCTAAGCGATGTGGTAGCCTAGAGGTGAAGACTCTTGGAAGATTGAGAGTCATAATCAGGGCACAAATAAAATATCTGCTGCAAACTCTGCGTAGGTGTCAGGAAGGGCATCCAGACAGTTAATGCTCATCTCCATTCAGTTGCCCTGACTCCACCTTGAAGCAAAGGATTACAGGATTGCAAAAAGAAAAAAAATGGTAAACTAAAGATATATCTATTCTCATTTAATGGACAGATCATTTTCTGTACCTCATTTTATAATTCATTATATTAAAAGACATCACTGTGCATTTGATGCAGTGAACTGTACAAGATAGCAATAGCACTTAGATTTATATACCACTTCACAGTGGTTTACAGCCCTCTCTAAGTGGTTTACAGAGTCAGCATTTTGCTCCCATCAATCTGGTCCTCAACCTTGGAAGGACAGAAGGCTGAGTCAACCTTGAGCTGGTGAGACCCGAATTGCTAAACTGCTGGCAGCAGGTGATCAGCAGAAGTAGCCTGCAGTACTGCATTCTAACCACTGCACCACAGTGGCTCTCAGAGTATGATTAAATGGGAGCAGAATTTAGATATAGTAACTTATGTGCCACAATAGATATCATAATGGAAAAAGACTATTAAATCCTCATACAATATTATACTAAGGTAAGAAGAACTGATACAAGATGTTTTACTGGTGGTAATGTTACTTCAGCATGGGTTGCTGAAATTGACATTTTGTTCTTTAAATATTTTTATAGTGATAAAATTTGGGTTAGATAATTTTTCCCAATTTGATAGCAATATGGTAAAGTTCAACAATCTTTGGAAAATTATAATAGATTGACACATTTTAAAAGCTGAATTTCAAACCTTCTATTTTTCTATTGCATATTACAAAATCTGATATTTCCACAAAGTATACTGAATTAGCTCTGTATATGGTAAATGCTATAAGATTACTCTTACTACTGGAAACCATGCTAAATTCCTGCTGCAGAAGAATGACTAATTAAGCTGTGGGAGTATCCTTCAATATTTAAAGTAATTTGTATTTCAGAAGTAAATCTGATATAGACTTTAACTAAAATTGAACAAATGTTTGGGTTATAATGTTATATATCAGTTTGAACCACATGAAATTTAAGTTTGTCTTTATCCTAAAATCTTTTTTTCAGAAAAAAAATTACTCTTGTATTTTGCATTTGTATTGTATTGATTATACTATTGGTATTCTTATAGTACCTCATTTTAACAACTTTAATTAATGAAATATGGGCATGGATAACCTAATGCTAGGAAACATAGACATTCCCTATTTGTCTATTTTGTACATTTTTCTCCTCCACTCCTTTCTCATCTTTAAAAATCTTAATGTAAATAAGTAAATGGCTTAAATAATTATTGCTGGTGGCAAATACTTCCTTTGTAGGGAAATTTTTGAATGTGGATGACCAAAGAGGTCACTAGGTCCACATTTACATGAAAAAATGGTTAAAATCAGCATTGAAGAATACCGAAACAAAGGGTATCATTTTAATGCACTGCTGTTTCTTGGGACTAAAATGAATGAAATTACCTAAGTACTTCTTTTATCACATGTTACAGAGATTGTGCCAAATGATGGAGCCTGGGATTCTAATGTCTCCTTACAGGATTCTGAAGGCTATCGGTAAGATTACAGAGCTACTAAACTAAGGTTGTTTATTTGATTATATGCCATCAAGTCATTTTTGACTCCTAGTGACCATGTAGATTTTTTCTATGAAGATCTGTATCTAACATGGTCTTTCAGGTCTTCCAATAAGCAGGAGTGCCAAAATGGCAACCTGCGGGCTGGATGCATCATGTGCAGGCCACACTCACCCCAGCTCTGCAAAGGGAAAAAAGTCACAAAACTTCACATAATGACAACATGACCCTGCGAGTTTGACATCTGTGCAATAGTGCATTTATTGCTTTTGTAATTAAGTCTCTGTCCTACTGCTGATTACCCTTTTTGTTTTGTTTCTTCCACCTTTCCCAGCATTAGATCCTTTTCCAGTCTTTGCATAATATATCCAGAATAGGATAATTTGATCCTGGTCATTTATGTCTTGAGTGAGAAATTTGGCTTGATGTGTTCAATGATCAATTTATTTGGCCTTTTGTTTTGTTTTTGGCTATCCACAATATTTTCAGGAGCCTTTTCCAATACAACATTCAAAAGCATCAATGTTCTTTCTGTCCTGCTTCTTCAAAGTCCAACTTCCAACTAAGCTAGGATGTTATGGGTTTTTCAGTTCTCTGTTAGGGGTAAAAAAGAGTTTTTCTAAATGACAATGGCCATTGCTACAACATATGTTAAAACTCATGAGTGAAGGCAAATATATGTATCCCAGGATAATATTGCAGGATCCAATCCAATCCTCAGGGAACTTCTCTCTCACCAGGATGTGTGGTCACCAGGAGTCTGAAAGCTCGGAAGACTAAACCTCTGGTCCAGGTGACTGACCCAGATTGAATCCTGCAATATCTTAAAACTTTTTCAGTTTGGCATTTGCTCTAAATATACATTTATCAAAATACATGCAGGAAAAAAATGTCTAACTTCTTTCAGGCCACATTAGGGATTCTGAAAAACAGAGGGAACGATTGTTGGTCCAAAGGAGGCAGTGTAATTGTTTTCTAATGTTCCACTCCTCCTTGTTGCTTTTGATGGTTTATCTAATCATACTGGGGGGGGATAGCAGAACTCTGTATTTTAATACAGAGCTAAAAGGCTTTGTTCCTGTGATTCTGCAATGGTGGAAGCCACTTAACATGTTCTTCCTCATTGCTCCTTTTACAAAGACATGTGTACAGATTTATCCTCCTTTTAATCATCAGACATCCTGGTCATTCACACTTGACCTATGTCCAGATGCTTCTGATAGAAATCTTTTATTACAGAGCATGTGGTTAGTTTTGTACAGCAGCATATAACATCTGCTGGAATCTGCTGTGCCAAGTTCCTTCAACACAGATGTGTGTGATGGTGGTCTTAGATTTTATCATGTTTTATGTAATTTTACATGTCACATTTTACATGCAGTACTTTATCTTTTGGTAGCTTTCATAACTATTGATCATGGTGTCCTTCTGGACCAGCTCAAGGAATTTCGAGGGGAGAGGCACAATTGTTGAGGTGATTCTTCTCCCCCTTCAGCCTGATCGTGGTGAGGGGAAGGGATCCATCCCTAAATCCTTGCAGTGTACTGATACTCTGGGTTTAATCCTCTCTCTCCAGTTCTATTAACATCTGTATGAAGCTGTTAGGTAAGATAATCTAAGGACACAGGATTAGGTATTATCAGTATGTTGATGATACCCAGTTTACATCTCAACTCTGGGTTGATCAAGTGATGCCATCAGTGTTCTATCATCTTATACTAGGGTCTAAATAGGGATGAATTGGCTTAAATTCAATTCTAAGAAGATCAAGTGCTATGGTTTTGGAAGCTGCCCAGCTCCAAAGATTTCCCCAATTAATTTTGTATAGACTGACTTCTCCAGATAGTAGAATTTGTGCACAATTTGGAAGTTTTCGTAAATTTCTGGATCAATTCAGACCAATTGGCAGTTGTAGCTAGGAGGACCTTTACACAAATCTATTTTGTGTTCCAATTCTACCCATTCCTGAATTATGTTTTTTCTTTCTTTCCATCATTCATTTCTTAGTCATTTCTCTGAAAGTCTTCTCTTTATAATTTTTTAATTCTGTCCCCATTTCCAAGGACAGGTCAACATTCTTTCTCACCATGTAACACGTCTATTTTATGAGCTGCTAATCTGCTTCTGGATATAGATCAAGGTGCTCTAAGAAAGTCCTGCACCAGGATATTAAATGAATCTGCTGTATGATATGAACTGTATGGCACGGTTGTACCATATTATGTTTTATTATTTTATCATTTTTCTTTTCTTTTCTTAGCCCCCATTAGTGGTTATTGGCAAATGGCTAGTCATATGAATTAAATAAATCTGATGTATCATATAAAGCTTGGAAAAGTCATTCCCATGCTCTCACTGGTTTCCAATAGGCAGGTAGAATTGTATTGGGGTGGTTCAAGATGAACTGTCAGAAAACTGAGAAGTTTTTCAGCTTTACATTCTATATCAGGTGATGTCATCCTGCTATTGCTGACAACCATTTTCCTCATTCAAATGAAATACTTCTTTTGGGTTTCCAGTATAGCTGTGCTAAAGCTCTTTGACAGATTTTTTAAAATCACTGATGGATGCATTGATCAGGTCTTTTTGCACCATTATGCATATTCAGTCAAACTACCTTTTCTTAAAATAGTCCTTCTGGCTACACTGGGATTTTTTTTTTTAATGACATATGCCTATAAACTATACTAACTTGTCATATCAATTATAATTATCTATGACTGTAATAAACACTAATTTGATTTGTCATACCAAGGCACTATCTTCCCTCAAGGTTGAGGTCTCACTACTTTCCATAATAGCAATAAGGAAAGAGTAATCATGAATTATAACTCTTAAATTTCTTTTCTCTAGTTTGCCCATTCCATGTTAACCTCACAGATCTAGATTACAATGACTCCATTAGGATGGTATCTCAAAGAGATTCAAGAGGTATCATGTGGGAATTACATTTTATTACTAAAGGTAGATGATCACTCTCAGTCCTAGCTAAAAATGTATGGATGGATAGACTTGGAGACCTCACTATAAGAAATTATACTGTAATCTGTGGCTGACAATTTATCATCTGAATAGGATGAGAATTGTCTAGAGTGGTCATGCAGGATAACTTCATTCAGAATAAATAAATCTAGTCGGAATGACATTTGCACAATCCATATGCTAGATTACTCCTATTGTCCAGGGAGGACCTTGAAGACAGAGTAGGCCTTTTGCCAGCTCTGGGGACCAATTTTGAAAATGCATAAATGACCTCATTTGAGAGGCCCATTTTAGTCTTTAAATCACCTCTGATAATCATGTAAGTTTACCGGTGCAGATCTTTTCAGTATGTAATATTGTATATCACTCTAGGTCAGCATTTATTGCTGTGGAGAGCTGAGGCTAGAAGCAATGGCTTGCCAAATGCCACAATAGCTGGCTTATGGCCAAAGCAAAATTTCAATCAAGACTTCTTGAATTATTATGCTCTATCAACTCTAATGATAAATCATTCCGTAGGCCTAAAGGAAGCAAACTTTTTGTGTGAAGAGTCATGCATAGTTGTCCATTCGTAAACACAATGATGCAGGAATAACAAGATCTTTGTTGTGTTATTACAATGCAAGCTTCGCCCTTTTGTACTTGTGTTGTAACATTGCAAAATAGATTTAATCACTTGCCCCATTCCTGTAATGCTAGTGGTAGTCACATTCTGTGATCACTAGTCACTGGTTTTGTTCTATTTTGCATAGCATGCCATAGGCCCTATTCAAAAATTACCAGGGCAGAGCTGGGGTAGAAGGGAAAAACAGTAAAGCAAAGAGTAGAAGTTAGAAATTTATAATAAAAATAAACAATTATTTTTGATGCTCCCAAATCATCCAGAAAAATGCATAAAATTCTTGGTAAAGATGTCAGCATGTTTCCATGTATTAATGTATGTTCAAGTATTACATATAATTGAAGCTGCAATATATATTCAAAATACAAATCAAACTTTGTATTTGTCATCAAATAGGACATTTGAAAATAATGAAAATGTCCAACTTAAAAGGCAGAAAGGTCAGTTCAAAAATATTTCTGAAATTTGACTTCATATAAAGTTCATCCTAAATGTTTAATCGGGACTAGTTTGGTGTACTGGTTAAGGCAACAGGTTAGAAATTGAGAAACTGAGTTCTGTTCCTGCTTAAGTATGAAGTGAGCTGAACGACCTTAAGCCAGTCATTTTCTCTCAGCCCTAGGAAGCAGACAATGGCAAACCACTTCTGAAAAAAAGAAAACCTAGTAAACGGCAAGGATTAGATCAGGCAATTGCCAAGAGTCAATGCTGACTCAAAGACATGCACAAGATGCTTAGTAGATACAAACTTTGAAAAGTATTTTATTGTGCCAAACCAAATAAAGAGAGCTAAGCAGAGCTAATAAATATAAATATATTTTTAAAAGAAGAAGGAGAGAGAAAAAGAGGCCTGGAGATTAATTTCATATTGAGAACTATTCCAAACATTTGATTAAATTGCTTGTTCCTCCTCTTATCTCTAAACCAAACACCTAACTCAAAGTTAATAGGGCATACATAGCAACAGTGCCATACTGCAGAGATTGGGTGTCTCTTTGGAGAGATATTTCTTTCTTTCTTTCTTCTCTTTGTGACTCCCTACAAGGAAGTACCATATTTTTCAGTGTATAAGATGCACTCCCCTCCAAAAGTGGATGGAAATGTCTGTGTGTCTTATACAGCGAATGTTGCCAAAGCCCCACCCACCTGCCGGCTCCCACCCTTCGGCCTCTGCCTCCAAGCAATTTGCCTCCTTGCAGCAAACAGCCTGGTCAGCTTCATCACAGCCTGATTAGCACAAGCAACTGATTGTCAGTTGGATCGGCCTCCCAACGATCAGCTGTTTCAGGCTGCAGGGATTGCTGTGGCCTATTGCTGCCTCCGTGCGCCCCATTTTCGGCCTCAGCATCCCGTTTTCAGCCTCTCCACATACCATTTTCGGCCTCCATGCGCCCCATTTTTGGCCCGTTCTGGGTGATGGGGATCTGAATGGGTGGAAAATGGGGCATGTGGAGGCTGAAAATGGGATGTGCAGAGGCCGAAAACGGGATGTGCAGAGGCTGAAAATGGGGCACGCAGAGGTGGCAATAGGCTATGGCAATCCCTGCAGCCTGAAACAGCTGATCGTCGGGAGGCCGATCCAACCGACAATCAGCTGTTTGTGCTAATCAGGCTGTGATGAAGCTGACCAGGCTTTTGCTGTGTGCTGCAAGGAGGCAAATTGCTGGAAGGCAGAGGCAGATTTTTTTTCTTGTTTTCCTCCCCAAAAGCTAGGTGTATCTTATACTTTGGAGCATCTTATACTCTGAAAAATATGGTAATCTACAATGCACCATGAGTTCAATTCCTGGCAGAGATATATCCATGGCTACATATGCCTGGGAGTCCCAACTGAGGACAACACCTTTCATGTGCTGCCTCCTGGTGACTAGCATAAGTAAATCACCTTCTTGGTAAGCTAGAAAAAGTGGGATAGATATCAGATGGATTTGTAACTGGCTGACAACTGTACTCCATCTACATGGAGGAAGTAAGCAGTGGGGTACCACAAGAACAACAGTACTCTTCTCTTCATGTGCTGCCTCCTGGTGACTAGCATAAGTAAATCACCTTCTTGGTAAGCTAGAAAAAAGTGGGATAGATAGCATCACCATCAGATGGATTTGTAACTGGCTGACAAACTGTACTCAATGAGTAGTCCTTAATGGTACTACATCTACATGGAGGGAAGTAAGCAGTGGGGTACCACAAGAATCTCTCCTAGGACCAGTACTCTTCAATATCTTCATAAGTGACTTAGATGAGGGAATAGAAGGGGAACTTACCAAATTTGCAGATGATACTAAATTGGCAGGAATAGCCAACACACAAGAAGATAGGCTGAAGATCCAGATGGAGCTTGAGAGACTGGAACATTGGACCCTATCTAACAAAATGAAATCCAATGTAGAGAAAAGTAAAGTCTTGCATTTAGGCAAGAAAAAACAAAAGTACACATATAGACTGGGTGAAACCAGGCTTAATAGCAGTAACTGAGAGGGATCATGGAGTCTTAGTGGACAACCAATTAATTATGATCCAACAGTGTGTGGTGGCAGCCAAAAAAGCCAATTGCATTAACAGAGGGATACAATCAAAATCAAGGGAGGTACTAATACCACTCTATAAAGCCTTAGTAAGACCACATCTAGAGTACTGCATCCAGTTATGGTCACCACACTATAAAAAAGATGTCGAGACTCTTTCTAGAGTGCAAAGAAGAGCAGCCAAGATGATTAGGGAATTGGAGGCTAAAACATATAAAGAATGGCTGCAGCAACTGGGCATAGCTAGTCTAGTGAAGAGAAGGACTAGTGGAGACAATGATAGCAGTGTTCCAATATTTGAGGGGCTGCCACAGGGAGGAAGGGGTCAAGCTATTTCCCAAAGCGCCTGTAGGCCAGACAAGGAATAATGGATGGAAACTGAACAAGAAGAGATTCAATCTGGAAAGGAGAAATTTTCTGACAGTGAGAACAACCAACCAATGAAACAGCTTGCATTTGGAAGTTGTGGGAGCTTCATCACTGGAAGCTTTCCAGAAAAGACTGGGCTGCCATCTGTCAAAAATTGTGTAGGGTCTACTTGGGCAGGGGGTTGGACTAGATGACCTACAAGGTCCCTTCCAACTCTATTAATTTGTATCTGTATAGGGTACACCATGTTTAAAAATGGAGAAATTCCTCCCTCTTCCCAAGAGGGAATGTGGAAGTCACATAAAATCTCATAAAACAAGGACATGACATATGTGATTCTGTATGGTTTGAGAGATTAACAAAAGGGCAGGTGGGTTGTATATGCAATTCTAAAGATGAACTGTACAAAATGAAGCTTTCTGAAACTATACATTCAAGAAGGTTGGAGGCCTAGATAATACAAATGAGGTAGAAATCAAGTCATAATGTGATCTGGAGCCTCTTGTACTGTATACTTTTTTTGTTTCCGTGTGTGTGTGAGAAAGAGAGAAGAGGGGGAGAGATACAGGTGCTTGAAACAAAGAGTTTTGCGGAAAATGTGTCATATGTTTTATTTTCTAAAGAATTTGCTTTATCAGAATAGTGTTATTTGGGATGATAAGGCTCCCACCTAGTTAGCTTTCTGGAAGACAGCATTACATGCCTTTGGGCCATTCTTTCCCTCAACATGACCTATATATCTATCCTAGGAGATGTATCTATTCTGCCTTGAGCTGCTTAATTAAAGGCTAAATATTAAATAAATATACATAGATAAGCAGGTGCTCCTGCATCTCATTGGAAGGGTTTCTTTAAGCTCAGTATCTGAAGAATTTTAAAGGAAGTATGATATTTCAAATAGGTTGCCAAACATCATTGGAGACATGCTTTATCTCTTCATGTCTGAAAGAGACCTGTAAAAACAAGCTGTATGCATATTACTAGCCTCCATGTGCAATCATATTCTAGACTGAAAGAGTTAAACTTGGGTCAGCCAAAGTGACTCACTAAGCTGATTAAAGTAATTGTAAAGATTATGATCAAGACAAATAGGAAATGTCTGAGTGTGTTGGTAAGCTTGGTTGGGGAGAAAATGGGTCACATGATAAGATGGCAAACCACAATATGGCAAATGTTTAAAGAAGCAGCAATATCAGCTTCTATACCTTTTAGGAATAATGAAAAGCTGAGGTAATATTAATAGGGGAGGAATTAATCCCCTGAAGAAAGAAAGATAATATAATAAATTTATAATTATAAAAAGACATTGTAATTTGTCTAAATGAAAATAGTGTACTATGTTGCTTATATTTTGCTTGTTAGACAAACCATACATTTCAAAATGTACAAATGGTCAATATTCAGAAGTTCTCTTTTATATTTTATCTCTGAGAAAACCATTTGTTTTTCAGTTTTATCCACTATTTTATATTTATTTTCTTAAGAGATCTCAAAAGTGCATATTCTTTTCAGTTGTCTGTTGTGGGCATTTATAGTATTATCTGTATAGTATTATAGTATTATCTGCAAAATACTTGCTTAAAAATATTTCTATGCATAATTGAGCCTGCAATAATGGTCATAAATCGTGACTGCCATAAAGTGGCTCACCATGTGACCAGACTGGTTTTAAGGCCTTTTTGTGGCCTTAACACCACAGCTTTCAAACTAATCCATTGTTTGCTATGTGACAATTTTTGCAGGAAACTGGAAGTAAACACTGGTTTCCGGTAAATATGTTGTAAATTGCAGTCACATCACTGTGGGGGCTGCAAGCAGCCATAAATATAAATGCAGGCCAAGTGCACATGACTTCAAGAGGAGCCCAAATATTGGAACTTTGAAACTGGGCCATAACTCATTTTTGGATCCTGTGGTTACTACAAACAGTCACTAAATGACTGATTATAAGTCAAGCACTACCTGTAGAGGTATAGGGGTGTCTGTGTGTGTGTGTGTGTGTGTGTGTGATATTTCTCATAAAAATCTGAAGCAGTGTATAATCATACTCCATTAGCTGAATTCCAATTCTGGAAGTCCATCTTCACAAACATTAGTACAGCCTGATTATTCTCCTTGCTTCTGCCTGATCTCAGGGGAAAAGCAGGTTAGTGTGATTAGTCTTTGGGTGGGAGAACTGGGATTGAAAAAGAAAAATGCAGTGGGGTGGGGGAGAAGGCAGACCATGCCTGCAACCAGTGGCAGGAAAGCTGCACCAAAGCTTTCACAAGGAATCAAAGCCAAATTTGGGCCATCTTTACCTCTACTTTTTTTTACATAGAACACTGTAAATAGCTTTTTACTATCATGCATCCCTTTACTCTTACATGAACAAATGCCTGCCTTTACATTTATTTTATAAAAAGCATATATCTTTCTTGAACACTTTAGCATTGCTACTGTCTTCTTACTGTTGATATTCTGGCTAGCCTGATGTCGGATCATTAGCCTGCTTGAGAATAGATTGGCCACAAAAAATACCCTCTATTTTAAGTCAGGCTACAGTGGAAACCTCAATTCAACCTCTACAACTATGGTGTCTCTCTACTATGCTGCCGCTCTCATCATTAAACCACTCTTAATCCGTATTTCCCCCCTCCCCACTAATCCACCATTGTTTGTTCTCTGTTGCCTTGCCTGCAGGGTCTTTGTTCCTAACCAAAAGCTGGAGCTGAGCCCCAGGCATGAACAGGCCAAGCAGCTGCTACAGAGAGCTCGCATGAAGGCCAGGACAAACCCGCTCCGAGCTAGCCATAACATCCTGCTTACTGCCCCTCCAGACAAGAGGTAAGCTTGCTCATTTCCATTTGGTAGCCTTGAGGATCTGGACTGGATTGGCATGAGAAGGGAGGAACTCTAGTCAAGAAGACTGTGTGGGTTATTTTTCCAGTATATGCCATTTGGTTCCAGTTGCTTTCCAGGCTCTTTGTTCTTCACATCTGTAATCATTTAAAGTTTTCATCTTACAAATAAAATGCTGTACAAGAATAAAAATGATAGATTAAAGAAATGTATGTGTGTTGATTCAGAGCCTAAAAATTATCTACCTGAAGGAAACCGTGAAAGTAAACATAAACATTTTATTCAAATAATGCTATGTAAAAGAATGAGAGTCAAATGAGATTATTTGTCATGTGGCTAGATGTCCTTTGCAATAAAATATTAATGATGAGGATGCATAAGACTTAAATGTTTTCTGACCACAGTAATTTTATAAAATGCAGTTTTTCAAAAATAGTGGACAGTTTAAACTTTATAAAAATTGCTATTTGTATTGTGAATCATATCTTTAGTGCTTCAATTTTCTTTCTGCACAAACTTTTTCATACACCAAATGCATCAAAAATTATTGTAAATATTTATTTATAATAAATAAATATTTATTTGCTAATACTTATATCTCATTCAGTTCCAGAGACTCTGGGCAGCTAATATCCAAGAAATCTCATAAAATAAACATTGTGACATAATTACAGCAATAATATAAAGATAAGGAATTGGCAAAAACAAATATTAGAGATAATCCTTGTTGCATATCTTAACAACTCCAACTGCTAATACTTAAAAACATTTACAGAAGGGGGAGGCTACATGGATTTCAGGAGATAGTATATTCTGCAATGACAAGGCAGCTAGTGAAAAAAATGGTTTCCATGTTTTTCCCCTTTTCCCCTTCTTTAAAAATAAACAGAATACTTCAATTCCTGGAAGAAATATTTTGGAGCCCAGCTAATTGTGAAAAATAAATCAACATATAGCTGTAAAATACACTTCTTTAAATGCATTGACAAGCATTGCCCTTTCACCATTGTAACATATATATATAAAACCAGAGTCTGATAATTATTTACTTTTGCCTATAAATGGAAATAGATCTGAATTTGGTTTGCAGCTGAATGTGAGCCCTACCTGATACTAATTTTTGTCCTCAGATATTACCTGATTATGTCTTGTATTATATCTTATATTATTCCAAGCAATTTCAACTTTCCACAGCATATCCCAGCCATTTGCCAGTCCTATGTTATTCTTCATTTAGAAGTACATTCATCTTGCTGATTTGTTACATGCTAGGACTATAACAAAATGCTAGTCTCTTGTTGATCTGATGATTGTACAAGGAGCTAGACGCATATTACCTTTTATTTTTACTCATTGACAAAATGAGTTTAGGTAGCAAAGACATGAGCAATACTTGAAAGCTTGGTTCTTCATTAGGCTGTAATAGGTAGCCATTAAGACATTAAGACAAACAGTCCCTTCTGCTAAAGGTTTGTAGATAGATGAAATGAGTATCAAAGTGGATAGTTTCACCAACTAATAAAAAAATAATCTTTTCTTTGGTTCATTAGGGGTACCTGTAGATCCTCTGCTGCAGACGCGAAAGATTTTGTTTTGAAGTATGGAAACAGCCACATTAGTGGAAACCAGAGTGATTCTTCTAGTGGTGACTCAAGCTATGGGCAGCAGAGGAAGCAAGGACCATCTTCTTCTCGGGTGCGTTTTGAGGATGAATCTGCAAGGGATGCTGAAGTTCGCTATTTGGAACGTCTGCAGCAACGTCAGAAACGGCCCTTAGATTCAGTTTTGTTATCTCTTGGCCAGGGCCCACTGCTCTCCAAACCATATCTTGCTGACTATATAAATGGTGACCTCCAGCATAAAGAGAGTAGCATCAACAAACCTAGCTGGGAACATCAAAGCATGGGACAAGGAGCCAAAATGCATACTCACCAGAGCAATGGAGGAAGCTCTGAAAAAGGGAAGCCTCCTCAAGTCAACAAAGAAAGCAAGTGTAATGCCTATGGGTCTTATATCAACAATTCAGCAGACACTAGAGTCAACCAAACTGGGAATGGCAAACATGAAATTGCCAATGTCCTTCCTGGAGGTAGTGATACTGTTCACACTAATGGAAGCAAAGAGCTTGGTGCTTCCCAGGAGAACTCACGGACAAAGCCTCTAGCTCCCAAAAGGACTCCATTGTGGATCCTTCCTTCTCGGCAGCGTGTTTTTGCAGAATGCATCAGGGAGACATATACTGGCGAAGTTACTAGCGCTGAAGATGTGGACTCAGCTTTAGGCAGCACCACTGATACATCAGACAGTTACAGGACAGATAGTGAAGAAGCTGGCATCAACAGTCTGCAATTTGCAATCAAAAATTATCATGGTGTCCCTAGACCATTGTGTTCTTCAGAGAAGAAAGCCAACACTGTTACCAGGGACGGAAAATGGGGAAATGGGAGCTGCAAAATTAATAAAGAAATTATCTGGGGTAACATTCCTAACGTAAGCAGATCGGAAATTGGGTCAGGTACTGACAAAGCACAATTTGTAGCTTGCAAGGGGGCTCTGAGGTAAAAGATCAGGACACTCAGGTAGCCATTCCAGGAAGCAAACAGCGAATGAATCTGTGTCAAATGGAGAAGGAAGATGAAGACAAAGAACAAACAAAGGTACCTGGTGCCCAATTGAGAGAACCCATATCTCCTATTTATTCTCAGCAGTTGGTTTTCCAAGATGGTATAAAAGTTCCTATGAATAGGCCAGTCAATCATTTATGCCAAACCAAGCAGCATACAAAGCAGGTGGCCACTACCAACAATTTAATGAATCTAATACCAGCACCCCCTGCTACTGGAAAAGTTCACTCCTCCCCAATGTCTTACAGGAGAGCTGTTTTAACAGGTAGCCACAAATTGATCAAACAGAATCCTGGGCATATAAATAAAACCAACGAACTATCAGTTTCAGCTGCCTATTCTGATTTCCAGGATGTGGGTGTATCTGGGCTAGAGGAGCATAATGGCCAGCAGAATCCAGAGATATTCTCCAAACATTTGGCTTTGTCCTCCAATAATCACAACAACATATCTACCAAGCCAGAGCCCCAAACCATAATAACGGGCAGAGATGAGCAACTTGAGGAGAGTGAGAAGATGGGAAAAAATCAAGGTAAGAAATCATGTTGACTTGGCTGTAAAAAAAGAGAATCTCTCCAACAAGGACATTAAAAATGTGTGCTAAGTTAACATTGTTTTATTGAAAGATAGCTATTTGGTCTGAACATGAATATTTGGGATATTTGCACAAATTTGAATAAGAAATAGGGTATATAAGAGGTAAGCAACAGTGAGAAATCGAAGTTAATAGGACAAATTTAGAGTAGTTGGAAGAACATCTAAAAGAATGTAAACCCATATTTCATTAGCATCTACTTTCCAAAGTAAATAAACAAAAGCTAAAGAATGCCCAAAAGCAAGACATGAGGGCCGTAACTATTTTTTTCTGTTGATTTCCAAGATGCTGCGGCATGCAGCTGGATTCTGAAGATATTACAATGACCATTGTATAGTCATCTCCTCCATTAATTTGTGCAATTTGCTAAGTGCTAATTCTTGTCATAATATACTCTATTGTGTAATTATGCACTACATGCACTATGCAGGTACATTAAACAATGCAGTTTTATAGCGTATTTTGATATAGTTTCCCGATTTTACTGTTACAATCAAAATTATTAGAAAACTAATCATTCATCACTAATCAAAGAATAAGAGCTAACATACAAATTGCAAATATCTTTCAGACTATGGAAGATAATTAAATTTTGAGAGGAGTAATTAGTAGCATCAGTCTGATGTAGCAAAAAGAAAGAATATTGTAGGTCCTTAAAGATTAACTGATTATTAATTTAATAAAAATATTATATTTTCATGGATTATAAATGCAAATAGTAATGATATTTAGCATAGTACAAAGAAGGCTATAGTTTGCAATGCTTTATAATGTAAACAATAAAACAATATAATAAATTTAAAACATAGAATCCTAACACTATCATACTTTAATTAATATCATCTACTGATATTGGAAAGTTCTTTCAATTTCATAAAGGTCCTGAAAAAAGAAACATTTTGAAGTATTTGTAAGCCTTGGAAAATCAGATTCTAAGTGTAGTTCAAGGAGGAATAACTTCCAAATAGGAGGAGCTAGATGGGAAAAAGCTCAGAAACATGAGATGGTTATTCTAAGGCAGAGAATAATTGGACAGCCCTGATTACATGTGTGAACTGAACACACAGAATCATGATTTCATATTAGGTTATTTAAGAATTGGATGTTCTTGTCAATCCAAGCAATTTAAGCTGATAGTGTTTCTGAGGTCCTAGCCAGTCTAGCCAGCTACACTTAAGAGAGGTCCATAAACTATATGGACCATTCTAGACCTAACCAGAGGATGTGGACCAACTTCATGAACAGCTGTCAAAAAGTTATGTACTTCAGTATTCTTAGCCTTTTCAATAGTAAGAAATAAATGAATTCAGAAGCTGTACATTAAAAAAAACCTTTGTAGTTTTATCAACTTTAAGTTTCCCATTAACAAGAACTTCCAGGTATTTTCCTACAGAAGGTATCTACAATTGAGAATTCTGAAAATTTTAAAAAAGGAGGAAAAGAAAAAGAATGTCAGTCGGGAAGAAAAACAATAGTTCGGTGTTCTCAAAATCTAATTTAAGGCTGGAGGAATATGTCCATCTGGAAATCTGAGTAAAGTAGTTGTAGAGGGAAAACTATAATGCATCATCCTGGACTGAAACAGAAGAATACACTTGGGTTATTATTGGCATACATATGATAATTATTTTTAGTTATTGAGAAAGAAGGCAGAAAACCTAGTGACAAATTATACAAAGGGGTACCTAGAACTGAACCATGAAAAACACTGTCAAATGAAGGGAAAGGTTGATAGCAAAACTTCTTTTACTTAAATGAAAATGTATGATGGAAAGGTAAGACTGAGAAACTGAAAGGTAAGACATTGAGAAACTGCAAATCACTGATAAGCTGTCAGTCCCAATCCAGTGGAAAGATCTTCACAATGCCATGATTGAAATCGGTTAGTAAAATTATTTGCTTCAGGGAAAGTATTGATAATCTTAGGCAAAAATAAAAGTGAAGGCCCTGGCCAAAAATAGGTAAGTAAGTAAGTAAATAAATTTAATGTTGATCTTATCTTATCTTACCTACTTACCTACGTCCTATCTATCTATCTATCTATCTATCTATCTATCTATCTATCTATCTATCTATCACCATCACCATCACCAAAAAGTAATAACCCTAATTTGCAGTTAGACAATAATTCAATCAGTGTTATGTTTTCCTCAAAATGAAAAATAATAGAAATATTCAAATACAAGTAGTCCTCAATTTATGACTATTCGTTCAGTGACCATTCAAAATTATGGCAGCACTGAACAAAGAGAAGTATGACCCCTGCTGAAATTACAGCCATTGCAATTCTCCTGTAGCCACAAGATTTGGGTGCTTGGCAGCATGATGCCCCTTACGACTTAGGGGTACTTTAACTTATGAGCCTTGGTGGCTCAGGCTGTTAAATGCCTGCTCTTAAGATCCAGCTATCTACAATTACTGTAGGCTCGAATCCCACCAGGCTCAAGGTTGACTCAGCCTTCCATCCTCTCAGGGTAGGTAAATTGAGGACCCAAGATTGTTGGGGGCAATTAGCTGACCTTGTAAAATGCCGCTTAGTAATAAGCAGGCATATACAATGGAAGGAAGGCTATTGCTGAGCACACTGGGTTGTATCCCAAAAAATTGTAAGCCGCCCTGAGTCTTCGGAGAAGGGCGGCATATAAATGTAATTAAAAAAAAAGAACTCTTCCCTACCTATCTCTGTCCCATATCTCAGCTGCCCACCTGGCCCACCAGCACACACAAAGTTGCTGCTGCCCTGGAGGTTTCAGCCTGCTCCCTGCCTATTTCTCTCTATCCCACCACATTTGGAAGGCCCTGGCCTTCTCCATGCCCCAACTATGCCCAGGTCCTCATACCTTTGCCTTTTTGTGCATCTGCTAACAAACAGCTAATGAACACAATGTTTGTGAAGGCTAGAAAAGCCTTTCTATGCTTTGAAACATTGCCTTCCCCAGCTTTCCAGCTAGGAAATGAATAAATGTGATATTTTTGAAGGGCATAGCACACAGAGGAGAGAGGGACTCCTGGAGCCGGCCAGAGAAAGGAAGCTTGGCTTCTGAAGATCTGAGCTTCCTTTCTCCAGGCCAATGTAGCGGTTCCTTTCTACATACGGAGGAAAGGTCCAACTTTCCAACAAAAAGATCCAACTTTCTTTTCTCCAGTCCAGTACTGGAATTCCCTTCTGTGCATAGAAAGGATGGAAAATTCAGCACTGGATTGGAGAAACAAAATTTAGATCACAAAGATTTGAGCTTCTTTTCTACAGCCCAGTGCAAGAATTCCCTTCTGTGCCTTTTGGACAGGTAGCTCCTTTGCTCACTTAATGACTGCAACTGAGAGAGCCAGGATTGTGATTGTTGAGTGAAGCTCTCACCTGGGCAATCTCACTTATCCACAATGATTAGAACCAAAATTCCAGGCCCAATTGTGGTCATAAATTGAGACTTCCTGTATTTACTTCCCTTGCCTACATTTAGTTAATCATGTTTCAGTTCAATCCATGTTTAATTTATCAGTTTTATGATTGTTTGCTGCTCAGTGTCACTAGTTGTAGATGGAAATTGAATCAATCAGTAAACCATCCTGCTATTTCTGCTTATTCCATTTGTTTGGGTTGAAATTTTGCAAAGCAAAACATTTTCTACTTGAATGTGTAGAAATTGCACATATTTTCAAAATTGAATGATCTGACTTCTAAATCAAGAGAAAAGGTCCCACAGAACACCAGCCCCCAGTATAGTATATGAGGCCCCACAAATGGTAATGGGACTTCCCTATTCTTCTCTTTATGCTAAACAGATGCAAAACATAATCTCATTTTTTGAAGAAATCAATGAAATTTTGTATACTAATACTTTCTATGTAATTTTTTACACTTGCCAAATTGTAAAATTAATTGTCCAATTTGCTTCAGTCATAAATTTCTTGCATTTGTGCATCCCTCAGTCTGCAGTCTTGAATCAGGATGGACTTATTTATTTCTCAACTTTTTCAAAGAATTTTAAAAAGAAATTTCAGCTGAAAACATTTTAACGGGATTTCTTTTGGCAAGTACTGGTACTTTTTCTTCAGGCTTATTACTCCTCTATTGCATGGAAGAGAATGCTTAGAATTAGCTGTCAAGAATTTCTCTACAAGCTGTAGGTTGTTTATGTTATCATCCTGAAAATCACAATGTGTTATGTGTATTGTGATGATACTGCTGGTTATATAGTTATAAGCAGAAGAGTTTTTAAACTATTGTAATACCCTAGTTAAGTTGCTATCTTCAGATATGAAAACTAGCATTATGTCTTAAAAGTGGGAGCTGTTGGTGAAAATTAAGAATATGTTACAATAAAATGACTTCTTTTACCAGTAGAAGACAATATTTATAGCCCAGGATTGAACTGTGGGGTCCTTAGTGCTCTCTGACTTTGGCTGTTTTCTTGCAGATGTCATTATCAAATTAAGTAATATCATCAGTGCCAGCCCACTATGACTTATTTTACTTCTTCTGGCCTTCTATATAACAAGTCCATTTTAAGCTTGTTTCTAGAACAATCTGGAAATCAAAAAGCCAGAAAGTTTTTGTGACAATTTAATGCTATGCCTATATTATTGTCAAATTGGATGAATTATTACTATATTTCTAAAGATTGTAGAGAATTCAGAAAGATCTAATGAAATTCTCAGTGTCTTCAAAGAACTCTTGTTTCATAGCATTATTTTGTGTTGGGGGAAAGAGGTACAGTATGTGTAAGTGTAAGATCTCTCCTAAGATTCTCCAATTTGGATTGTGCCACTGTACAGGGTGGCATCTGATATATGTTAACATTTTCTTTGATAAAAGAAAGCCACAATTACTTGTTATGTCCTGTCATACTAGCTGAAGGTGGAAGTCCACCCCAAAGGTGTTCTAAGAACAGCAATTGGACGTATCTGTATCGTTGCAGTAGGTCCATCATCCTCAACATGTGGTGTTCCCCCTGTTGCTCCCAATATCATCAGTTCCACTGCTATTAACCTCTCCCTGATAACTGAAGAGACCAACTTCACAATCTCCACTCAGTCTATCAACAGAGAAGCTCCAGTAGCAGATATGCAGAAGATAAAACCTGGGCAAGCAAATATCATTCAGTGGTGAGTAGAAATATATCATGTTGTTAGAAAGTTGAAGTGGGGATGTCATAGAGCAGGCCTGTTTGTAAGATCAAATGTCATTTTTCTAAAGCTAAAGCAAATTAATTAATTCCCAAATTAATCCCTCTTCACATGTTGGAACTTTTCAGCCAGCATGGCCAGATGATCTGCTACCTAGAGATCCTGTCCATCAGCCTTCCTAACTTGATACTCTCTAAATTAACTGAACTTTATTTCCCATAATCCCCCACCAGTCCGGCAAATGAGGGAGTTGTTACTGCAATTTAATCTTTTCTTCTGTTGAAGGTTAACCAAAACTGGTTTTTGATGACCAAGACACAGTTTAAGCAAAAATATTTTTGCTTTGTTCCTACCAAGAGCTCTTTCTTTGCAATGGCATATACTAGTGGTGGCTAACCTTTTTTGGCTCCTGTGCCAAAAATTGTGCTCACGCATGCGCTCACATGCCAGCACCCAGAGGGCAATGTGCACCCCCCCCACGCCCCCTGCATGCCTGCGCACGTGTCTTCCACACACACACACCCGTGCATACGCGCCAGATACCCAACAATCAGCTGTCAGGTGGGAGGCGTGCGCGCATGTGCAGTGGGGTTCTTCCGGGTGACCTCTCGCGTGCCAGCAGAAGTGGCTCTGCGTGCCATTTCTGGCACGCGTGCCATAGGTTCGCCATCATGGGCATATACTAAAGAAGAGCCAGATTGCTATAATGATTAAGGCACCAAGAGACTGTGAGTCTGCGTTAGGTAGAAAGCTGACTGGGTGATCATGGTGAATCAATCTCAGCCCTTGGAAGAAAGCAATGGCAAACCACTTATGAAAAACCTTGCTAAGAAAACTGGAGGGATTTCTCCATGCAGACTTCAAGAATCAGACACAATTAAACAGAGGAAATATATAAGAAATATACTAAAGAAAATAAGCAGCATCTAATTAATTTACAGCTCCTCAACTCATCTCATTCTCATAGTATCTTGTATTTTGTAAAGGAAAGGCCTCCAGAGTACCAACCAGTTGGAAGTGGAAAAGGTTGCCAGGAGGAAAGTAATTCTAATATTTGGTGTGGCTAGCAAGCTTAACCAAACGCTTTTTAATTTGTGTTTTCCCAGTTTTTATCTTTGGAACAATTTTGCAAAGTAGATTTAGGATGTGAGGTACTTTTCCAAGACCACATAGAATCTGAACATTATTTGTGAAAGATATATGCAGGATACATACACATTTGCCGTCTAAAGGAATCTGGACATTTTCAGTTAACTGGTAGAGTCGAACCTCCCTATATTCTGCTACGCTGTCCCATTTGGTGGGAGGAGAAAAATTGAAAGAAAGGGAAGAGTTATCAGCATCAAGATGGATAGAGTCGATTACAAGGGTGATGGGTGCATCATTGAAAGGGCTCTTTTGGGGACACATCTTCCTGGGGAAGATCTATTTATGCGGTCAGTAAGAGTGAGCCTCAAGTTCACTCAAGTAAGGCTCCCAAGCTGTGTCCTATAATTCATTGTGTTAGTTTTAACAGAATAACAGAGTTGGAAGGTACCTTGGAGGTCTTCTAGTGCAACCCTGCACAAGCAGGAGCCCGATATCATTCTGGACAAATGGCAGTCCAATCTCTTCTTAAAGCCCTTTTTCTCCCAGGGAAAGCAGCAGTACAGACTGAATATCTCTTTCAGTTTGTTAGCAACAAACGCTTCCAGCGTGTCGACTTGCAGCTCTCCATGATGTAATCTTTCCTCTGCTGAACTCCCCTGAGGTCTGCTGCATTTCTCCCCATGGGTGCTTTCTGCTTTTTGAGGCTTGGCTTTTCACTCTCACAGCAGGCAAGTATTGCCTTGGTGGTGGTGCTGCCAGCAGGCTTAGAGCCCCTGCTGTTTTCCCCTCCCTCTTCGCTCTGAAATCTGCTTTGACCTACTTCTCCCTTCCTGTCCCAATCCCCAGAAAATTCTTCTTGTGGCTAGATTCAGTTCACAGAAATTAAGCCTCTTCTTTCTAATCCAGGAATTATATCTAAAATGCTAAAATGGCATAATATTGGTTTCTTCAATACATCTAAAATCCAGCTGCATTGTTTAGCAACATCAACAATGTGTTTAATTTGGATTCCACTGCTGTCTGATAAGTTAACCAGATAAATAAAATAATTTGGTCTGAGGAAATTCTGTCCAGCATTGCCAGTAACAGATTAATCAAAGACAGCACAAGCTTGGCAGATTTACTGAAAAGTAGGTTGAGAATAGAGATGCTCAAGCTGAGATGATTCTCAGAGCACATTTGAAAGGGATGGGGCTCAAGAAAGCAGGCAGGAGATACATTTGGAAAGTACAAATATGGAAAGTAAGAACTCTTGACTGTAAAACCTTTTTTGTTTCAGATTCTCTCTCCCTCTCTCCCTCCATCTCTCTCTCTCTGTCTCTCTCTCTGTCTCTCTCTCCCCCTCCGTCTCTCTCTCTCTCTCTCTCTCTGTATGTGAAAGAAAGAGAGCCTTCAAGTCAGGATTAACTCCTGGCAATTGCCTGACAAGTTCCAGGTGGCTTTGTGCCTTACAGAAATTATTTTGTACACAAAGGGCACAACATTCTATATTTTTAATTAAAAAGCATAATTTAATATAATGCACTTATTTCTTTCTGGCCAGTGTTTGTACTATTCGGTTGAACAGTTATTTCTTTAATACCAGGGATGAAAGGGTGAAGTTTGATTCTCAATAGCATCTCTTACTCTAGTGATACGTCTTAAGTGTTGTCATTTTGGCGGCTAAATGTCTATAATTTGCCCTTACAGAGCTAAAGAGAATAAACTGTTGCCCTTGGGGACAGTGTTGATCTGTTCATCCATGACATAGTGTCACCTGCCTTGATAGAAGTAGCTATTTAGGAAATCTTTTGTAAAGACTGATTTACAAATCTGAGAAATGTATGTAGAAGGGAGTTATCAAGTCTTGGTTTTCAAGAGTTAAAGAAACACAAAGGCATGGTGATGTAAAGAAATGCATTTATTATTATTTATTCATTTATTTATTGGGTTTGCAAGCCATTTCTCGTGCAACTAACAGCTCCACATAGCAGTTGCAGATATCGGTTGGCTCCACTCAGTTTTTGGCTCTCATTGAATTAAACACAGCACTGGATTATAAGAAAGGGGGCAGATTGCTATAATAGGAGCAAATAGAAAGAACAGTACATTAAAGCTCACAAAGCATAACCTTCCTTGGCCATGTGGGCTTCCCTTCCTGCTTAAAAAATCACAGTGATGTACCGGAGTAAATGGTACACCACTTGTATAAAAAAGAGCCCCAGTTAAATGTTGTAACCCCTTTCTCTGTCTCTCTACTTTTAAATTTCTGACTGAGGCATATGAATGTATTCCTATTGATAATGCCTTGTTTTCTTCCTTGCTTTGTCTTCCTCCTATTTTCAAGCTATTTATAAGCTCTTTGGGGTACACCTCTATCCTTGACCTATGTGAGATTTCCTACATATTTATGATACTACATGATATAGGTCAACCTTTCCCAACCTAGTGTTCACAACAGTGCTGGATTACATTTCCCATAATTCCTAGTCAAAAAGGCTGATTTTGTTAAGCAATGTTCTGATCAAAAGCCCACTTACTGCAATATATTTTTAGTATTCATTTTTTGACAGCACCCTCTTCGACAATACACCATTTATAGCTGTCTATGAAGCATGTTTGCTAGAGATACAGAAGAGTACAGCTGCTCTCTTTTACTTAGTCAAAATAGTGATAAGATTAGAGACCAATCCTCTTATACTTTTCAATACCTCATATATGCAATTCTAGATCTGCAGTTTGAAATGGAAAAATCCTAGTCATAGTAAGATGAAAAACTTAATTATGCAAAGAATGAACTTCATAGAAAAATAAGCCACACTTCTCCATTTATAGAATTTTTCTCTGTAGTTTTTAACACAAACACAAAGCAAAAGTTGTGCATAAATAAAAATAAATTAATATTAGCTGGGAAAGGGGTTTTTTAGGTTAGAATTCTGAAATATATTTATAATAATAGTAATAATAGTTCCTCTGTTCCTTGGATATTAATGGGGTTAATTTGAAAGTACAGGTAAATGTGTTGACTTTGTCTATTGTTTATTTAATATTTGTAAATCCTTTTAAAATCCTTTTATCATTTATTGTCCTCAGTTTTTGTGTGCCTTCAAGTCAGGCAAGATTTTTGGAAGTTATTTGCTGTTGCCTTCTTCCTAAGGCTGAGAGAGAGTGACTGGCCCAAAGTTTCCTAAGGCAGAACTGAAACTTAAAAATCTCTCCTCGTTTCTAGGGTGATGCCTACTAACCACTACACCAAACAGTTTCATTGGGGCACTCCAAATTGTAAATAAAGTTGAAGGTACTCTATTGCTTTTTAATTTGTAATTCTCTTGGCTGATTTGTTTTGCCTTCCAGCAAACACTTAGAAGTCTACCCTCAGCCAAAGAAACAGCAATCCAGCAAGAAAGATGTCTCTTCTGCATCAGGTTTAAAAAAATTCTTCACCACTCTGAGTCAGAGCACCAAACAACAATTGGGCAGATTCCGATGTTATAGCATGGAACAGATTTCTATGCTAGAATCGGGAGCTGCCAAGCCCAACTTGGAAACTGGTCCAGATACCATTTGTTCTCCAAAAATGAAGAAAGTACCCTCCTTACAATCCTTGCAGAGGTGAGTTGAAATTGTGTTTTTATTAAATTTTATGACAGATCTGGGTATTTTTCGTCCTGTGTTGAAATTGTGTTTTTATTAGATTTTTATAATAGACCTGGGTATTTTACAGCTCACGGGCCGCATGTGGTCCCAATCCAGCCCATGGCATTGGCAGCATCAGTGGCAGTGCATTGTTGGCAAGGGTTGGTGCTTTGGGCAGCATCACTGGAGGGGCAGGGTGGCTTCAGTGGAGGGCAGGGTGCTGGAGGTGGTGGTCATCCACAACAATCTCAGTTTCGCATGTGACTCCCTGGGAAAATTAATTGCCCATTCCTGTTTTATGAGATAAAGTTGCAGTAAACTAGCTTAGTTTTTGTGGTACAATTTTAAAATTATTTTCCAGAGAAATATTAGCCTTACAATGATGATATATTATCAATACAACATTTTTTGATATTCAATGCATTTTATATTAAACAGCATCACGAATGTTTAAACATTTTAAACCCTGAACTCCACCTGTAAGCCCAGTGTGCATCTAGAAATCTATTTCATGTTTTACAATATAATGACAGCATTGAACTCCATCTTAGACCATCTTAGTTTGTAATGCTCCTAGTTCTTTGAGACAAAGCCCAACAGTCCTAGTTATTCACTGAGTCAAACATTCCGTATATTGATTCTCTACTTTTCTGTAGTTCCTGCTTTTCAAATCTCAAACACAGGGATTCAATTATTTTTTTCTAACAAATCAAAGGAATTTTACACAAAACAAGCTCATTCCATTTTCCAAGCCTAGCTGTCCATGAATAAATATAAGGCACAGCAAGAATCCACTCCATAGACATGTTTTTACAACATCATCTCTAAGGATTATGAAAGTGCTGCTGAAATTTTGTATGTCAAAACAGTGATAATAATACTCAGAGTTTCCAAGGGGGGGAAATACTTTTCCTCAGTTAGCAAATGAGAAGGGAAGAACAAACAAATATATGGTTGCTTGCTGGATGACATTGATATAATTTGTTAGGATGTTCTAATTGCACTGTAAAATATAAAACTGGTTTATTCGACCAAGTTTAAAATAGATTGGTTGCTATTTCTGGAAATTTATTTTCTGACCAGGATTTGGATAATGATATTTTAAGGTTTTGTTTATAGTTAAAAGTTATATGGAAAAAATATTATTGGATGTATTTTAAATGTATCTGAGTAAGATTAAAACAGTTGTGTTATTCTAGTACCTTTAGTGTATTCTAGATTTGAATAATGAGATTGGGGGATTTGAATTATTATAGAAAATGAGATATACTTTAAAAGGATGAAATTCAAGAAGGTTTATTTGATTAAGTGTACAATAGATATATTATTTTTGGTAACCCTTAATAGACATTTGCTGATTAGGATGGGTGATGAAGTTTTAAAGATTTGTTTATAAAGAATGAGGTGAGATATGGGATGAAAACAGGGTTCTATTTTAAGAGATGTTGATAAGTTGTTAAAATTGTTTGTATATGCTGGCACAAAGGGGGAAGTTGTGACAATGCAATATTTTTGAAGCATCAGAATTTAATCTTTAAAACATGTTTAATAAATTAACTTAATGAAAGCTAATCCAGTAGCATTGCCCCCCTCTTTTTTGTTTTGTTTTTACTTATTTTGGTTTTCAGAAGGATCAAGATAATTTAATCTTGCAGGCAGAAAACTTTATTCCACTTCGTTCTATCTGCAGTTTGATTCTTCAATACTCTTTCTGATTTGCAGTTTTTCCTCCCACTAGGTGTCACCTTTCTGCCAACCAAGAAAAGCCTCATCTGTTCAAAATCTGCATTCTTTTTTGGGCAAGAATAATCGGTCCAATGTTTACCTGGTGGGGGAATCTAAGGATGAGGAAGCTTCTTCTAACAGGTGAGAGTTGGGATATTTTAGGTGACTATTGTGACCATATCCTAAATGGTTCTTTTTATGTGTTGGATGGATGGTGGATAATCAATCTGTTTTTAGACACTGATTGCAGCAACTCACCTCTGTCTGCATCCTGCAGAATCTTCATTTATTCAATTCACAGTATCCTGAAGAATGGCTAGCTTTTCTGCAGGAGACACAAATCCAGATCCAATCCTGTCCCTAACTGCTGTTTCTCAGGAGAAATGCAGAGTTTTTAAATTCAATAGTTAGATAGCTACAGTCGCATCATTCTGTTTTTTTCAATGTTTCTGTTGTATGTGATTTGTCATAAAGTCAGCTTCATCTTGTTTTCATTTTAATGCACAGAACTAATCCATACATGGACATTTGTATTTTCCAGGTTCAGCTATAATGTTAACCTATGGTCTAGTGTTCTATGCATAGAGTATGGGATCCTGCGCTTAATTTCCGATGCAGATGCAAATAGGTTATGGAAGCTGTTTAGTTTTCAAGTTCAAGTTCACATTTAGAGTTACATCTAAACCTGACATTTTAATAGTAATATTGTGCTATTTAATAGTAACTTTGTGAATTCAAAGTGAACCTTGAATTATTAATACCAATTTTGACTTATAGGAAATTATCTGTTTCCATAAAATTGCTTTATTTTGCTTTGTCATAATTATAGCAACCACATCAGACATTAAGATTGCTTCATGATACCTTCCTGGGAAGAAGAAAATGTATAATGCTACATAATTCAATGTGAACATACAGTACAGTGGGGGGTGGGGGAAGTATTTGATCCCCTGCTGATATTGTACATTTGCCCACTGACAAACAAATGATCAGTCTGTAATTTTAATGGTAGGTTTATTTTAACAGTGAGAGACAGAATAACAACAACAAAAATCCAGAAAAACGCATTTCAAAAACATTATAAAATGATGTGCATTTTAATGAGTGAAATAAGCATTTGACCCCTTCGCAAAACATGACTTAATATTTTGTGGCAAAACCTTTGTTGGCAATCACAGAGGTCAGACATTCTTGTAGTTGGCCACCAGGTTTGCACATATCTCAGGAGGGATTTGTCCCACTCCTCTTTGCAGATCCTCTCCAAGTCACTAAGGTTTCACAGCTGACATTTGGCAGTTCAAACCTGCAGCTCCTTCCACAGATTTTCTATGGGATTAAGGTCTGGAAACTGACCATGCCACTCCAGGACCTTAATGTTTTGAGACACTCCTTTGTTGCCCTGCCATGTTTTGTGGGTCATTGTCATGCTGGAATACCCATCCATTCAGTGCCCTGGCTGATGGAAGGAGGTTCTCACCCAAGATATGACAGTACATGGCCCCATCCATTGTCCCTTTGATGCGGTGAAGTTGTCCTATCCCCTTAGCAGAAAAACATTCCCAAAGCATAATGTTTCCACCTCCATGTTTGATGGTGGAGATGGTGTTCTTGGGGTCATACCCAGCATTCCTCCTCCTCCAAACATGGCAAGTTGAGTTGATGCCAAAGAGCTCGGTTTTGGTCACATCTGACCGCAAGACTTTCACCCAGTTCTCCTCTGAATCATTCAGATGTTCATTGGCAAATGAACATTTAAACATCTGTACAGACGGGCCTGTACATGTGCTTTCTTGAGCAAGAGGACCTTGCGGGCACTGCAGGATTTTAGTCTTTCATGGTGTAGTGTGTTACCAATTGTGTTCTTGGTAATTATGGTCCCAGCTGCCTTGAGAGCATTGACAAGATCCTCCCATGTAGTTCTGGGCTGATTCCTCACCATTCTCATGATCATTGAACCTCCATGAGGTGAGATCTTGCATGGAGCCCGAGACCGAGGGAGATTGACAGTTATTTTGTATTTCTTCCATTTGGAATTGCACCAGCTCAGTTATGGTATTCAGCTGGTTTGCACCGGTTCAAGCAAGGATTTGACATGGGTTGCCGAACCGGTAGTAACTTCTGGCTGGCCACGCCCCCAACCCGGTCTCCTGCTCGCTGCTCGCTCACTTGCCCCACCCACCCAATGCTTAATATCCGCTCACCTCATCCGCCCGATGCTCGCTACCCAGTCACTCCTTAAGGTATTTCTTTTTTACCTCCCAACAATCAGTTGTTCCTACAAACAGCTATGCCGGGATTCCCCTCGCTTCTTACTGTTTCTCTCAGGAGGTTCCCCTGAGGCCAGGAAGCCCCCAAAATGGAGCTTGGAGGGGTGCTGCGTGCCCTTCCTATGCTCTGTTTTTTTTCTTCCTGAACTCCAGGGGAGCCTTTTGGGAGCAAAAACACCCCGACTAGAGGCTCCCCTGAGGCCTGGAAGGCCCCAAAAATGGGGTGGGGGTGCTGCAAAACAAAGCCATGCCCATAGAACCAGTAGTAAGAATTTTTGAATCCCACCCTGCACCAGCTGTTGTCACCTTCTTACCAGGCTGCTTGGTGATAGTCTTGTAGCCCATTCCAGCCTTGTGTAGCTCTACAGTCTTGTCCCTGACATTCTTGGACAGCTCTTTGGTCTTAGCCATGATGGAGAGTTTGGAATCTGATTGCTTGTTGGCTTCTGTGGACAGGTGTCTTATACAGGTAACAAGCTGAGATTAGGAACACTCCCTTTAAGAAAGTGCTCCTAATCTGAGCTCTTTACCTGTGTAAAAGACTCCTGGGAGCCAGAAATTTTGCTGATTGATAGGGGATCAAATACTTATTCACTCATTAAAATGCAAATCAATTTATAACTTTTTTGAAATGCGTTTTTCTGGATTTTTTTTGTTGTTATTCTGTCTCTCACTGTTAAAATAAACCTACCATTGAAATTACAGACTGATTATTTCTTTGTCAGTGGGCAAACATACAAAATCAGCAGGGAATCAAATACTCCCCCCCCACTGTATGTCTAAACAAATACATACAAATATGTCTGAAAAGGTTGTTTTAATATACATTTTCTCATTCTTGAAGTATGTATCAGAGTATTGGAGAATGTGAAGCCTGGTAATTAAAGTCTGATTTGCTTGCTGTTCCTGGTTATGCAACTGAAATCACATTATATTGAGAATTCAAAAAGATGGACTCTCAGAGATCTTTAAACAGAAAACACAATTGCTAGAACAACATACATATTTTGCTTTTTGCAATCAAGTGCTTCTAGAATTGACTTTAAGCAATTAAAAAATGTCTTGATATAGGTGGATGATATGCTCAGAATTTTTAAATGTAGGATAGCAAAAAGTATATTTGCAGAGTTTAAAAGTTACTAATGAATAATGCTATAATGTTAGCATGTTTCCTTTGTATAAAGTTTCCTTGTACATATGGGAGATGCATAGGCTTGGTCTCCAAAGCCAAGTAAGATAGTCTCCAAACTACCTTATGCTTGTAAGAGTCAGCTTCACTTTTTTCACAAAGTTCTCATAATAATGTGAGCTGTAAATCTATTACTAAAAACCAAGATGTTATAAAGAAGTTAGATTAGACAATAAATGAAACAACCACCCTGTTCTTTGACTTCAGATTATACGTCTTTCTGAATATGACAATATTTTCCCCATTCTTAGGGATACAAGGACTCAGCCTAGAAGATCCCTCAGTGTGGAAGACATTGGATCTCCTAATTTAGCGAGAACCGTTGGGCGGGTGGTAGCAGTTTTTCCAGATGGAACTAGTCAATTAGAATTGCTGCGGTCCCAACAAGGAAACTTTGGGTTTCGTGTTTCTTCAGGGAATGGTCGTCCTGATACAGGTACGAATTTGGTAACTAATGGCGTGAAATCTTGAACAAGTGGATCCCTGGCTTACTTTTAAAATTATGGAGTTGGCGTATCTCTATGGTTTTTTTAATTGTACACTTTTTTTCTTTGCTGGGGGAGGGGGGAGAACGCTGGCTTACATTTGCTTTATTTTACAATTTGTACCCTTAATTTTTCAGTTGAGAAACAACAGACTTAACATTACAAACTTAAAAACTAGCTTTATATATTTTTAGTATAAAGAATACATGTATTTAACTGTAGTCAAAATATTTTGTCTTTATCCACTGTAGCTTTCCAGATAAAGGAAAGGAAGCAGCTATATAATACTTCATCTATATTTGGCTTTCAGCTGGTTTAGGTGATAGAAGAGACCTCTTATTCTTCCACATTAGTATTTATTGTCCTTGACATTTTGACTATCTACAATCAATTAGGAATGAAATTATAATTGCAGGTTACATATAAAATAATTCATGTAAACATATTGTATCTTAATTGTATCATAAAAGCATATTAGCACATTGGTAGATCTGCTATGTATATTTACTGTATTAAAAACTCATTCTTTCCTTTTTATTCTTAAAGTTGTACACAAAAGGACTAGTGCATGATTCTGTCCAATTATACAAATAGGAAATGCAACCCATGCAGGAAATGTTCATGTGGAGGTAGAACAAGAGATAAAAGAAAGTTTGGGAACAGATAAAGAAGATTCATCAGGCATTATCTATTCCTATTATAGAACCCCTTGCTGTAAAAGATAAAGCCAATGGCATTACACCCATTCACACATGCAAAACAAAGTCATGATTTGAGAGAATGGAAAGCCTATGGTGGGCATGGGATGCAACAGGGAAAATGTAGGGGTGTAATAACATCACAAAATGTTCTTTATATATACCCTGACAGGTTTAGAGATGCTGTGATTCTTAAATCATAAATGCCAGTGAATGTCATTATGAAAGTGCATTCTTGGAATTATAGGGCCTTACTGAAATTCTTCTGCATGACTTTAACTCCTCTTCTCTGGCATATTCTCATGACATTTGTGAACATGTTATGACCCCACAGAGTAAGAATTGCCTATTTTTCTACCACTTCCTTTTCTTTGAAATAGGAATTCTATGTCTCATCATAACTACAAGCCAAAGAACCAATCTACAAGGACTGTTAATAGACTCTGGAAGCTCATTTGCTAAAGCAGGTCCTATATATCATTCCCTGCTCCCTATGACATCTTCCAGAGGGCAATTTGCTCAGGATTCTGAGCAGCAAAGAGCTGCTCCTCCTTGTGATAGATTCTCTTCCCTTCTGCCTTGCCTTCTTCATTTTTATATTACAGATAGATAAACAAGAAGGGACATTCCTCAGAAGCATTCTTAAATAACCAGTTTCAATCTGGCCTCTTCACTGATCTGTACATCCTAAATTAATTTAGATTTAAAACTTTCTTCTGGACCTGGAAGTTATCTTATTTTATTTTGCTCATGGACTTCTCCAGCTAGGTCTTATGCCAATTATGATATTGTTGCTTCTTTTACAAATGCTTTGCCCTCAAAGCCAAGGATGGTAACTTCCTCATCACAAACTAGTCAGGGGATATCTGCACCCAAGCACTGTTTTTGTAATGCCCAGATTATCCTTAGATAACTTGTCTGAGTTACAGCAGCAAAGCACAGCGATGTTGCTCTTTCAAATAAAACAGATGTGCCACAACACTCAGCAAACCTAATTCTTTTTTTTAAAATTCCAGAACATCGAAAAGCATCCTCTCAAAAACATATCATTTTTTAAAGTGGCATCATCTGCACTGACGTGGCTGCATAACCCCATGCAATTCTTGCCTAATATGATTTGGTGTAGTATAGAAATTGACAAACCATATGTATACTCAGGAAACCATACAGCCATACCAAAAAGTAGGAATGCTACACAAATGAAAGGCAAAAGCAGCCCTGTTGTTCAAAACCAGGGTTGCTTGTTTCAGTTATACCAGTGATTCTCAACCTTTCTTCACCATGGACCTCCTTCAAATATCTTTTGTGGTCCTGGACCTTGGGCATGGACCTTCAAGACTTAACTCAAGATTTAAATCATAACATTTCTTCAAGGCTTTGTGGATCTCCTGTAATGACATCGTGGTCCCCCAGGGGGTCCATGGACTGAGTTATATTGTTTGGTGCATATATGTTATTACTTTCTTCACTGCAATCATTTCCCTGCTATTCTTTGTTTCTGAAGAAATACATTTGAAATATTCAGCCACATATGTGCTCCTCCACTAGGCTACAAATATACTTTGATATCCTGCTGTACAGTACTAGTTAAAAGTAGGCTCCCAATCACAACCAAATATTTGATTGTGGTGTAATCTCACTGTGGTGTTTTTTATGTTTTCAGTTTTTTTCTTAAGAGAAGGACTGTTTAAAGTAGGTCAAATGGCGGGAATAATTTGGAACATGTGTTCTTAGGGTTTTTTCTCCAGGCAAGGTCCTGGGAATGTTGCAATGTTTGTGATGGAGTTGACAGATGTTTGTCCTGGCGTTAAGCACTCTGATTCCAGGAATGCACTGTTTCCGTTACACCTCCACTCTAAAAATATTTCAAAATAAATTCGGATCCATCTCAATTAAACAATTTCTTGTTCTGAGCTATCCCTTCCCAGGAAGCCTTGAATAACTAATAACTAGATTTAACAAATGGATTTGGATGATTTTTTTTCATAGTCATTGTGCTGCTTTTCTGGGTGGATTTTTTTTTTGCTTGCACTAGTACACTTGAGTCCTCATTTACAAATTGCCTGTAACTAGCTATAAAATAGCTTTCAGCACAGACAAAAACATAAGATGTATATTGATGTCCTGACAAATGTGGAGCTGATTTTAATAACTTGGAAATTTCCATGTTAAGGGAGCAAAACATAATTCCTTTATGTTCTGCTGTATTTTAGATCTAGAGTTATAAACTTTTTTGAATTCCTAACTTAAAATACAGTAGAAAATCCTGCATTATTAAAAAAGGGCTCATCATTGCAGAAGTATTTTTATTTATTTATTTAAAAGATGTGTATTTCTGTCCATCTTCTATAATAGGAACCTCCAGACTTCTAGGAATTTTAATCTAAATTGAAGTCTGGGCACCTTGAAAGTAAAATGAAAAATATTTCTGAATAAAGATACAGAAGTGTACAGTTTTCCAGATGAAATATATATAAATAATCCCAGTTTTGGCTGATGTTTATAGAATCCATAGCATTATGATTAGTGTGCATCACTTGAACTTTTAGCATGAATGGGATTTGAAATTTTGCCTTTCAAAAACACATTTAATGTGGCAACGGTATGAAAAAAACACAGTATATTTGGTCAGAACTAGCATAATATAACAAGTTCTAAATGATTAATGAAGGTCTAATAAGCTTAGGTTCAGTGAAGAAGTGTTATATGTCTCTCAGTTTTTCCCAAACTCTTTTCTGATTTTGCAGGAGCAACATTGTCCCCATTCCATAGTGGCAACATTTCAATAAAAGGCTACCTTACACTAAAACACTAAATGTAATTTTACATTATTTTCTCTCTTTAACAGGTATTTATGTCCAGGAGATGGCAGACACCAGTACAGCTAAACTCTATGCTGGACTGCTAGAAGTTGGGGATGAGATACTTGAAGTAAATGGTGCCAAGGTTGCTGGGCTGGGCCTAGCCCGGATCAATGAACTGCTCTTGTGGGCAGAGACACTCTCCCTTCGAGTGCTGAAGCAGAGACCTGTCCGGCAGTAGCAGAAGAGGAGATCCTTGCGAGGGAAGCCTGAATGGGCAGCTTTGCCTTGTGAACAGGGCAAAGTAGTTCTGGTGCTTATTAAGCCGACTTGAGACTTGGAGTTTACATCCTTGTCCCAGTGTTTTTATGACTTGGATGTGGATGGAGGCACAAACCAACCCCATGGGTTATTCTGTAATGGAAGCTGGTATCTATTGAATATTTAATTTATGCAAAGATTAGTCATGCAATGTGGACTCTGTCCATCATCAAGGAATAGAAATTAGTTATCTGGCACCTCCCTGTACAAATAATTGGTGGGGGGGAGAGGGAAGTAGGCATCAGGTAACAATTTGTGGATAAAGACTTATCTTTTGACCAGCAACATCCCCACAAACTCTTTATCTAAAAATTGGAGAATGCTGGATCATCTTTAATTCTTTAATTTAATTTGTATTAAAGTACCCATAACAAGTTGGGTTTATTCATATTTTTTTTAAACATTCAAGCTAATACTTTTTCTAGAAATGCAGAGGTTGTTTACTGCATTGGAGAGATGCTAAAGCATTAAGTGATCCCTATTGTGGAAATCTTATCTCTCCCCCTCCACACCCTTTATTTATAAGGAAATATTCTATGATATGGGAGTCTTTAAAGAAGTTAGATCTCTTTACCAGAAAATCTACAGTTCCTTTACAAACCTTAAGAGTCTTTACAGGCATCCACAAAATATCCATTCTGGATCAGTTTATGTGCTACTATATATATGGCCAAACTCACTCATGCCACAGTATCAGTAGACAATCCTGTCTAATTGTTCTATTTAGGTGTTTTATGTTTGCAGTGAAAGCTATTTGACTTTGGAATTTTTGCTTTCAGCAGCCCAGAGCTGAGAATTCCCGATGTTTGCAGATTCCCATAGCTTCTTACTGAACTTAATCTTTGGAGAAAGTTTTCTCAGTTTCTACCAGAGAAATTCTCCAATTTGCAGTTTTACAAGTCAGTCTGAACTTCATATTCCTGTATCTCTAATGTTCAGGTTTTTTTTAAACTTGTTTCTCATGAAGTGGTAATCTTGGGCCTGGAATGTACCATTGTAGAATGCACATGGAGTTCACAAGATGAAATGATCTTTGTTTTGGTTGTTTGTAGGAATATTTGGTTAATCAATTTCTAGTTGCAATCTAAAATGGTAGTTCACAGCCAGGTTTGTCACCACTGATCATCTTTTGTGTCTCTCTTAGAGCCATCTTCTAGTCTCTATAGCTGCAAAGACCAGGTTATCTTATGAGCTTTGTACCCAAAATATGATTGTGACAGGAGAGGCTTCTCTTTTTGATGACTATCTGTATTCAGCCCTGACCCACAACCATGGGCTGCTTTTGACAACACTGGAAAGCCTCTCTACCTTGTTTCACTGCATTTCTCTGATTAAATTATTTATTAAAAGCAGTTATGGATTCTTGGCTTGAATCTATGATGGGATAGCTAACTTTTGAAGTGAATGAATCATGTAAGGTTATATAAAAACAGGATGGCCTGATTTTTGGTGGTTTCCACCCAACTAATTTCAAGAGTGCCCTGTAAACAGTCAGGTAGTGGCTTAATCCATTTAGCCTTGGCCTCAGCCCATTGCTTACTTCATGTCCACCTAGGATGTGTCTTCCCCATCAGATTAATTCACATCATGTGGTCTTCAGCACAATTTAAAGGAAACCAACGTATTTCTGTATTCTTCCCAAGGGGGATAAGAACTTTCAAACCATGGCCTTTTCTGCAGTATTAGCCAAGAAAAGGAAGGAAGGAATAAGAAGGAATTGCTGATGGGCAGGCAAACTCAAAATCTTGTGTTTGGGCAGAAAACCTAAAAGACGTAATTTTTAAATATTCTTCCTATACGTATTTCAAATAAAGCAAACTTCAGTGGGAACAAAATCAAACTCACTGAAAAAGAATTGAAGCACTGTGGTCATCATGGGAAGACTGTTGATTACAAATCCTGAAGTGTAGTAGCACTCCAATATTGGGTATGCTTGGCTTCCTGTGGGTTACAACCATCAAACAGATTCCTAGACAGAAGGCCTTCATACCCTTTCCAGGCCATGTAGCTTCAAATGGTTGTAAAATCACTGGTTGTAAAGTAAGGACTCTCTGTAGCAGACCATCTGTAGCAGACCAGCAGGTCAAAAACATGAAAATCTGGACAGCACTCGATAAGGACATGATCCATACCTATTGGCTAAAAAATATTAACGGCAGAACTTGAACACCAATGCCACAGACGAATCAGCTACTAGCAAAAACTGGACTCCTACCCAGACTGGCTAATCCAAAGAAGGACAGTGCTGATTATGAAAGATCCCACACAGCAGCAGCCAATGACCTGTCTCTGTACAACATGGAAAGGTACTGATCACTTCTATCTCTCTTGATGATCCTGTAACAATGGGAGAAAGGGGAAGGAATGTATGGACTTATCCACGCTGATGTTCTGAACATTATATGCATGTCGCACAAGACATTTTTATAATAGTCGTCTAATTGGGTCAGGAGATATGCATCGTATATTCTCTCCTTTAAAAAGTCCTCCCCCAGCTTTAATATGGATTTCAGAACTGTCTTAATTGGTTAGTGAAAAATATTTGGAGCTAGGTTACAAAAGTGATAAATACAAGAAATCAGACAGCATGAATTTTAAATCAGATCTCTCTTGCCTTTTAAATGCCCCTCTCAAAATCTTGTATGTGTATTTCTGAACAGTGCACCTTCAATTCTTGGATAATATAGGCCATGTTGTGCATTATGTATGCACATATATACATATGCTTGCTTGCATATATACTTACCTATGCTGTCTGCAAGGGCTTTTATGTCCTCCTTCAGGATCTTTTGGAAGGCTCCTGGGTAGTCACGATAAGGGTCAATATAAATATTTATTCAGATATTTAATCCATTGCAATCCAGACACTTTTGGACACAGTATGCAAAGACTGGCAAAAGCTCCAATGCTGGGAAAGGTGGAAGGAAAAAGAAGAGGATGACCAGAAGCAAGGCAGGTGGACTCACTCAGTTGCAGTGGTGAAGAGACTTGAAGAAAATATTCTTTCAAGATCCTCATGGAGAAAATCTGTGTTGTTGCTAAGAGTTGTCTACAACTTGATGGCACGTAATCAATCCACTACAAATGAACTGTTTAGTTCTAAGCCTGCCCATTTTCTTCTGGGAGTGCTGCACAGCAGTACAACTCTAAGCCCTAAATTATTACTACCCTGTTCCCACCAATCCTTTCCCTAACTTCCTTTTCTGTTCTAGTCCATTCATTCACTGCCTTTCTTAATTTGTTTTCTAGAAGTTCAACTGTCTCAAGTTCCACGTTGTCACGCAACCTGGCTGCACGCCCTCCATTACAGAACAAAGTGATGTGAATGAGCACTAAGTCCTTTTTTGGCTTCCTGCCGCAAAACCAACTTACGTGCCTAACTCTAAATCTCTGCACTCTCCTTGTAATTTGGTGAATAAAATGTACAGGGCTTTGACAGAAATTATTCTTCAAACACTAGAGGGAGGGATTTGTTAACCTTTTTTTAGCCATCCCTAAACTATAAACCTAGCTCTTGTTTGTAGACAAGTATTTAACAATCTTTATTCTGTAGCCATCAACTATGCAAATTTTATCCAATTCTAACAGTCAACAATAAATAGTTATAAAGAAAGGAGCCCTGCATGCAAATTTACCTGGAATTTGCCAAGATTGTCCTTTCAGAAGGGTTTACTCTTATGCAGATTTCATCAAGTTCAGTGAGATTGTATGTTTATTTTAAAATTACAGATTCATTCTAGCGGACTACCTGGATCCATACCAATCGGGCTTCCGACCCGGGTACAGCACGGAGACAGCATTGGTCGCGCTGATGGATGATCTCTCTAGGGCTCGGGACAGGGGTTTTTCCTCTGTCCTGGTCCTGTTAGATCTCTCAGCGGCTTTTGATACCATTGACCATGGTATCCTGTTGCGGCGTCTCGGGGGGTTGGGAGTGGGAGGCACTGTTTTACAATGGTTCTCCTCCTACCTCTCGGGACGTTTGCAAACGGTGTTGGCAGGGGGGCGGAGGTCGACCCGAGGTCTCTCACTTGTGGGGTACCTCAGGGGTCGGTCCTCTCGCCTCTCTTGTTCAACGTTTATATGAAGCCGCTGGGTGAGATCATCCGTGGCTTCGGGGTGAGTTATCATCAGTATGCTGATGATATGGTTATACATCTCCACCCCGGGCCACATCAGTGATGCTCTCTCTGTGATGTCCGTTGTTTGGAAGCGGTGCGAATCTGGATGGACAGGAACATGCTTCGTCTCAATCCAGCCAAGACAGAGTGGCTGTGCATACCGACACCCCGGTCCAGTTTCGAGGTTCCATCTTTGGTCATGGGGAGGAGGTGTTACCCCCGTGGACAGGGCACGGAACCTGGGGGTTCTCCTGGATTCACGGCTCAAGTTGGAGGAGCAGGTGGGAGCCGTGGCCAGAGGGCCTTTGCCCAGGTCCGGCTGGTTGCCAGTTGTGCCCATACCTGGACCGGGATACCCTGCGCACGATCACTCAGGCGCTCGTTGTCTCCCGATTGGACTACTGTAACGCTCTCTATTTAGGACTGCCCTTGTGCACCACTGGAGGCTTCAGCTGGTGCAGAATGCGGCGCGCAGGTTGTGATGGGAGCCTCCCGATACTCCCATGTTACACCCCTCCTGCGTGGCTTGCATTGGCTTCCGGTTGCCCTCCGGGTGAGGTTCAAGGTTTTGGTTTTAACATTCAAAGTCCTACATGATATGGGTCCAGGATATTTACGAGCGACTTCTCCCAGCCTCAAATACCAGCCGCCCGGTACGATCGCACAGATGGGGTCTCCTCGGGGTGCCCTCCGCGACTTAATGTCGCTTGGCGGGGACCCGGGGGAGGGCCTATTCTGTGGTGGCCCCCACTCTATGGAATCTCCTTCGCGGAGCTCTGGCTGGCTCGATCTCGCACCTTCCACGAGCTAAAAACCTGGCTGTTTTACAATCTGGGCAGTGTTGACCCTTGGGGTTGTTTATGTAATTTTGGGGTTTTAATAATAATACTAATATTAATTCGGCTTTAATTTAATATATTTTTAAGTAATTTATTGTTGTATTCTATTTTAGTTGTGAGCCGCCCCGAGTCCCTTGGGAGAGGGGCATATAATCGAATAAATAAATAAATAAATAAATAAATAAATAAATAAATAAATAAATAGCTTTTATAGTCAGTAGAAATAGTTCAGATTTTCAAATTGCGTGGGTTGATTAACCTTACAACTATAAAAAATGCCAAGTACTGATGCTGTTAATTATATTACAGCTCTTGCTCTATTGTGAGTTGACTAGGGATTCTTTTGAACAAGAATACAGACCTTGTCATATCCAATATAACTCGGGGATAAATAGAAAATTGGCATATTAGTGAAATTGTTTAATTTACTGTTGAACTCACTCAGTGTTGAGCAACTTGGTATAAACACAAAGAGACAGTGAGTGGTCTAAATCACCCAAAATGTTTCACTGGTGAGTAGGTAAGTAATGGGATCATCAGAGCTGCTACTGCAGCTACATAATTGTGAATTCTTGATAATTATGATCTTTTCCCTCTGTTGGATCTTTTCATTCTGATGGTATCACAATTTGGGGGCCTGGCAAACAGGAACATTGCATAAAACATGTCCTGGACCTGAAATATTATTTATGCATTGAAACAGGCAAGACAGGGTCTGTAGTAAGGGGTCATAGTGAAGAATTCTTCGATAGAGACTGTGATTTTTAAGTGGACCTGTAATTTTTCATTTTATCAAGAAGGAAGGAACAATCTTATGTTATACTTCTAACACTTAGCTGATGAGGCTTCCTGGAATGAGAAGGAAAGTTTCTAATACAGGGTTTGTGCTTTAAAGCCAGATTTTTTTTCCTCCTGAAATCTGTTAGATTCTGTGAACTATATCTACCTATCCAACCAGAATAATATTTAATTGCCTTTCATCTGGTATTTGCTACCACTTCTTTTCCTAAGAAAATACTTTTCTTTTAACCGAGAAGTATAACCACTATCCGGTAGTCAATCTGGAGAGGTCTAGGCCAGTGGTGGCTAAACTTTTTGGGCTCTTGTGCCGAAAATTGCGTGCCCACTCATGTGCTAACGTTCATGTGCCAGCACCCAGAAGGCAATGTGCCCCCGCCCCCTGAACATGCTCACGCAACATCCCCCACCCCCTTACCGGCACTGCGCATGTGTGTACCTCCCAGCTGATTTTTGGCCCGTTTTAGGCCTTTTTCGGCCTCCCTGAGGCTCAAGTGAAGCCTCTGCAGCCTCGGGAGGCCAAAAAAAGGGCCTTCCAGAAATACCAGAAGTGCCCGTTTTCAGCCTCTGGAGGGCCTCTGGGAGCCCGGGGAGACCGTTTTTGCCCTCCTGGGGGCTTGAGGGAAGTCTCTGCAGCCTTTGGAGGCTGAAAAATGGGCCTGTTTTGTCACTGCCAGTATTTCCGAAAAAGGCCTCAAACCGGCTGAAAATCAGCTGGGAGGCACGCACACGTGCAGTGCAGGTAAGTTTGGCTGGGGCTCGCGTGCCCGCATAAATGGCTCTCTCTGCCACGTGTGGCATGCATGCCATAGGTTCACCATCTGATCTAAGCCATCTGAAGCATGTTGCAACCTCAAGTCAATAGCCCCCCAGTAGCTACAAAAGAAGAGTTCTTTAGCTGCTTAGCATTTATTAAGAATACACTACAGACAATATATTTCCTTTTTCAAATTCCAGCAATTCAGCTATATGTCTTAGGATGGCATTAGTAGAATTTGCAGAAATGTCAGGTTAAACTGGGTGTCAGCCACCCACGGCTCTGGAGCTGCATGCAGTTCTTTGATCCCTCTCCTGTGGCTCCCTACCGACCAGGTCATGAGACCTGCTCTCCGCCCCAAGACACTGGCCCAATCCGGCCCTGGCCGATGCCAACCTTGCTAACATGAGGGATGGTGGAGTGGGAATGGGATCTGTGAGGTGGGAATGACAGAAATGGGGAAGGCCCACAGTTGAGGAGCAAGCATGAACCACAGTGGTGGCTTCCCTGAAGATGAGCCTCCTCCTGCTTCTCATGTGCCCCCCTGGCCACCTGTTGTGGGGCCATGAGGGTGGGCACAAGTGGGGATACCCTCCTCAAGCAAGCAGCCAGGCTCGGCCAAAGTGCAGTGAAGGCACACGGAGCGGGTGGATTGACCGGCTGATGGGCGAGCATCTTTGGTGAGGGCACTCCGACTATCTCCAAGCCTGATCCATGGGGTGTATGTGCAAGGTTTGCTGGGGCCAACCCCCTTTTCCCACTGCCCTGAGCTTCTTTACTGCTCCAATGGAGTAAACTGCCACTGGCAGTTTTCATTGAAAAGCATCCTCTGGGTGGGGAAGTCCCCCGTGCAAGGTTTAAAGCCACAGCTGGGCACTGTGGACCTGTCCCTCTTTTCATCATCCCCTCCTCCTGGTCTCATTCCCACCCTGCCAGCCCTCATGTTAGCAGCTGGTCAGGCCAGTGTCTCAGGACAGAGAGCAGGTTGTGCATCTCCTCAAGTGACTGAGGCACGCCCAGCACCAACAAGGACCGGAAGAAGGTCCAGCAAGAGAGCAAGCCCCATCCAGGAGGGACGATGGAAAGGGGTAGTGCCCCACCGTGGCTTTAAACCTTGCATGGGGAAGGTTTAAAGGGTGGACATGTGAGGTCCATTGAACCTCACATGTCCACCCTGTTCAAACCAAAGTTTTTTACTATCACAGCAAAGACTGCAACAAGCTGCCTTGCTCTCAAAGTTCATTTTTAGGAGTCAACATTGACTCAAAGGCACATATACAATTGCCTTTGAGGTATACCAGGTAAAATGAAATGAACTAGAAGTACCAGTACAAAAAGCTGCTTGGATAGTTGTTTTTTTTTTTTTACAAATTGAAATATATATTTTAAATCAATTTTAACAACATACAAATATTGGGCTTGATTTTGTTTAATTCTCCTTTAACTATTTAATGTTGATGTTTGATTTTTGTTGTGAGCCGCCCTGAGTCTTCGGAGATGGGGCGGCATACAAGTCCAATCAATCAATCAATCAATCAATCAATAAAGGGTTCCTATTTTGTATTCTGTCCATAGTATTTTATAGTACATTTAATGCTTTTCAGGTTTCCCAAAAAGTGATCAGATCTCAATCAGTGCTGATTTAAGTATGCTACACAGCCTATCACCTGTTGGAACCTGTTGGAGCGTCTTCTCCATTTTTCCCAACATTTCTGGAGAAACTTGTTTCAACACTTCTCTTTGCATTGATTGTGGCGCTGTCTTGGCAACAGCTTCTGAGAGGGTTTTGACTTCCCTTGTGAATGAATTGTACCCAATGCCTGCAGGAGATCTCTGGCTTCTACAGTCTCGCCCCACTAGCTAGGAAGATCCTTAGATAGTGTCCTCTCTCTCCCTCCCTCCCTCCCTCCCTCCTTCTCTCATTGCCCCCTCCATTTGAGCTGCTTTTTCTTGTGTACGTCTTCTCTCTCTTCTTGCCCCCACTTTGCTTAGTTTGGCTGGCTTTTTTCAAAGCTCTTCCATCACCCAGCAGGGCCCAACGGCAGGCGAGCATCTTGCTGCAATTGCCAGAGGCTTCCAATAACACAAGCGAGTTGTGACGCAGCCAAGAATTCTGGGCTGGCAGCCAAGCCAAGAAGCCACCTGCCCAGCCCCAATTGTGCTTTAGCTCTTCCAGCTGCCTCCCCCGCCCCATGCCCCAGCCCACCAGTAAGGTTCCTGTTCCCTGGATGAGTAACTTTAGCTTTTGTTCCCCAATGCTAATTACTTCGGTGTGTCTGGACTGATTGCCTGCAAAGTGTGTGGAGGGGAAGCTCTGCGCAGGACCGCCTCTGGCTTCTTGTGGAGCCTTTCTTCTCAGAGCAGAGCTTGTGAACTGGCACAAAATTGCTTCCCACTTTTCCCTTGAATGACATTTGGCTTTTGCCAAGCAAAGCCCTCAGGAGGGCATAGAACTGAAGCCCTCTGAAGGAAGAGTGGGGTGGGGGCAGGGTTGCCATTTTAGACTGTATTAGAGGCTACTGCGATGGACTTGGCTATCCTATTCGCACTTCAGAGGAGGTAAATTGGTAGGCTGAAAGCTAAATAACTTGTCCAAAGACTTGATTGTAAAGCGAAGGTGAGAAACAAAATCCCAAATCCCAAACTGCTCTTTAAACCCGGTTTCCTTTCCAGTGATTGCTAATTTCACAAAAGATGGGTTATTTCTCCCTCGCTCTCCAGCAGCCATCTCGCCCTCAAATTCTCTTTCTTCTTGGATGCACAGATAGAAAGGGGAGAATTGACTGACTCACACGGACACCTAGGGAGAGAGGAAAATGCAGGCCATCTCAAATGAGATGCCTTGCCTCTTTGTCTAGCATTTCAGATCTGTTGGAGTTGTACAACAAAAGCAGAAGTAAGCCAGGTTTTGCTAGGAAGACCCTGGATCAATGCAAATACAGTAACGCTTCCCTTTATCACCTATTCAGGATAGGCTGGTTAGCCTGTGGAGTGGACTTCATGTTGCCTTGCGCCTTGCATCCATGGCCCTCCAAAGGGCGCCTAGATCACACTACCAAAATTCAGCAGCGACAAGAGTGTTTTTGAAAAGCCCCTTAACTTTGCAGAGATCTTCCTTAATATAGATTAGGGCTGTGCAAGTAATTTGAAAGAGGTGCTTTGCAAAGTACTTGTGTGTAGGAGAAGGGAAGCAGTTCTCCTTGAATCAATAAAGCAGCCCTGACCTTTGAAAACCTGTTTGGCTGTTTCGAAGACAGTTCTGGCTCACCTCGAGGGCTTTGCTCGCAGTTCCAGACACGCGAGCCTTCCAGAACTGGTCTGTTTTGTTTACAATGAGAAGCACTGTTCTCCTAGCATTTTTGTGAAGCGTCTCCTTCAGATGCTTTGCACGGGCTGCTCATACATGCAGGGGACTTAGGAGATGTGAGGCAGAAAAAGAAATAAGAACTGCAAAATGAATGGTTGAGGGTCTTTTGAGACACAGGCTCCCCCCCCCATTAGTCTGTAATCAGAAGAGTTTCAAAATATTTTTGCCCCAATATAATTTCTTCCTGTCCACAAAAACTGCCGTCCCCTCCATCGTCCCCCTGCCTGGTCTCCCCATAACAATCTTTCCAATGTTGCTCTTTTTACAATGGCTCTTTTGTTTCTGGGTGGGCGTCCCCCTTGAGATTTCTCCACAGATCCCTGCCATATCATTTGCACTATGGAAACAACTTAGCAGCCCAAGCAATGTTCCACTCACTTTGCTAATTTGCAAAGCACCTGATTGTCATCTTTCAGTGGGTGATGCCAGCAAAGGGGTTTTTTGCCTTCCGGCCTGTGACTCAATCCAATCACAAAGTGATATAGACCCATCTTGGTTTCCCCACACATTCTAGAGCCTTTCACTTGTAGTCATGCAGGTCTCTTGGCAATGTGGAATCAGATTGCCACTGCCATCAGCAAGCTAGGTTGTTCAATTTTTCAGTCTACTTTACAGACTGGAATCCCTGATGGTGTTGCATCAAAGTAGGAACCCAGTCTAATGTGGGTCTATGACAATTCGCTGCAGCCAGCTGGCCATGACCAGCCTGCCACGGCCAACTCGCTGCAGGACAACTTGCTGAGGGACAAGAGTTACACTACTATCAAAGAAATGGTGGAACAGAATCATTAAAGAAAGGAAGCAAAAGGAGGGACAGAATCAAATGTGAATGGCAAAAATTAAAAGTTGTCTTGCAGCGAATTGGCCATGGCAAGTTCGCCCACTGCAAGTTGGCTGTGGTGAGTTGGCCGCAGTGAGTTTGCTACAAGTTGGCTGTGGCAAGTTCTTTTTTTTAATTCACATTTATATCCCGCTCTTCTCTGGAGACTCAGGGTGGCTTACAATTTTTTTGGAGCGCAATAGCCTTCATTCCATTGTATATGCCTGCTTATTACTAAGCGGCATTTTTACAAAGTCAGCTTATTGCCCCCAACAATCTTGGGACCTCAATTTACCTACCCCGAGAGGATGAAAGGCTGAGTCAACCTTGAGCCTAGTGGGATTCGAGCCTGCACTAATTGCAGGCAGCTGGAATTAAGTGCTAGGCATTTAACAGCCTGCACCACCAAGGCCCATTCCCATCTAATGTTGCTTATGCTTCTTTGAGATCAGCCATGGCCAGCTGTTGCCCTGCATGTTGCACCTAGATTTTTTTTTTGCTAGTTAAGACAAGTTTAATAAATACCTTTTTGTTGTCTTGTCTGCTTAGAGTGTGAATATGTAAATGAAATTATTTATATGGTATGATCCATGGATGATGGTGGTGAACTGGCACAAAGGCCAGATTGGTCCATTTAGGGAAGTGGTTCCTGAACTATTTGCCATCGTTCTCCCCAATGAATACACCTCCTCTAAAAATCAAAACACCAAAACAACACAAATGAACAATGAAAACAGTACAATGGAACTTTGGGAAAGGTGGCTTTATTTGGTTATTTCACCACAAAATAATTACATATGAATGGTGAGGGTAGGGACTCCTACCTGAGGAAAAATGACAAATGGGCGGGAAGGCCAAATGAATGCAGACTCTGCTTCCGAAAAGCCTGGGAACTTTGGGTGGTTGACTATGACTTGATGTTGAATGTTCAGCCTTTCTGTAAGACACAAATACACAAATATTTTCCCCCTTCCCAGTTCAGTTATTCTTTTCTCATCTCCATTCACTTTTGCTCCCCATTTTATGTTCTCTTCGCAGGGCAGCTGCCCAGCTCTTTTCCATATTTCTGCCATGCATATTACAACAGTTTCTGTACACCAGATGGAGAAAACGTGCAGATAAGAAATCAGATGTAATAACAATGTACTTTATTTTTCAGGCATCAATTTTAATTGGTAATGCTTTTTAAATTTTGGCCTGGCTGTACATGCTTTTAGAATGGGATTCCTGGCAAGTATATGGGTACACATTAAAAATGTGTCCTACACACACACCTGTGATTGTGAGGGAAGCCTCTGGGATTGATTTTCATTGTAGTTGACAACCCAAAATTGACAAGAAGTGGAATGTTGCCCACGATTTTTGTTTGCATTCTTTTTCTTGTCTGCTTTGGGCAGGTGGCTATATTGAATTCAGGACTGTAATTCTTTCAGGTAACTAATATATCGTCTTGTGTCAAATGAGTGGATGTTGGTTGGCATAACTTGCATTTGGGACCAGATCTGAAGAGTATCCATTTCATGGTATAATATCCTGGTAAACTGAAGATTCAAATTCCTATTAGATGATGAAGAGGCACAGAAACTCATCCCACGGGATTTAAGAATATTTTTTAAAACATGAAATTGATGGCCAGTACTCTAAAAGTAATAATACAGAACCATATTAATTTCTGAAATGATGTGACAATGTCAGGATTTATTATTATTTATTGTCCATCCCCTGAAGTGCTTGGAGCAAATGAAAAGAGCAAACCTGCCCCTAGCATATTTTCCAACCAGCTGCAACATGCCTGCCAGTTGAAATCACAAGAAGTAAGTCAATCATTTAAATGCTGGAGCAACATTTTTTTGGTTTTAATATAGCCATGACCCTACTATGCAGGCAGGCTAGGAATCAGGGTTTGACCTTTCAGAATTGTGCTATTTATGGAGCAGCTTCTTTGCCTTCGTGTCAGGATGCTTTCACCTAAAAAATCAGGTGAAACTACGCTGTATTTCCTGTCTTCACCAAAGATAACCAGGCTGTGTGCAATTATCTCTCACCCAGTTTTTCCCACTGGAAATGTTGGCTACAGTTTAACTCTGCAGATGTTTCTTCAGCCATGTTTGAATTCACTACTAAGAAATTTAGAATGTAAAGCGGACAAATGGAAGCCTCCTCTCAATTTCTTTTGGGTGAATCTTAAGTAGAAATTAAAAGAACAAATGTGTTCCCTGTGTGGTAAAGCAAATTCAAGCTAACATATGCGAGCCAATACATGCTGCAAGTTGCACCATCAAAGCCATAATCAGCATACCTGATTAGCTTGCCATATAACGAATAAATACAACAGTGTGATCTAGAATACGTCCAGTAAAAAGTATGCAGCGGGAGATTGCAATGCGATCACAAACATATCAATCAATTTGAAAGGGAGGAAGATGATTTCAGTCCCCAAATTTTAGCTAACTTCATCTTCTTTACAAGGAATTTAAGATAGCTCAGGCTGATGTGTATTGTCTTCCAAGTGCCTGTATTCATGATGTGATAGGCTGGTGAAACTCAAGCCATGGATAACGATCTCTTTTTTATGATCCTTGGGGTGGAGGATAAACAACTCTGCCAGAAGAGATCTTGTATCAATTTTCAGAGGCTATGATTTTATGGGCATTAAGAAAGAAGACTGGGAGCAGATAGTGTTTTTGTGAATTCTTCCAGTTGAAGATCAAGATGTAAAAAGAAAAACAGGAACAGCAAATGGAAGAAGATGGAAGCAGCCCAGAAGCTACTATACTGTTACATCCATGGCCAACAACCATGGGAGAGAAAGGAAAAAGTGTAAGACTGGAGCAGGAGACTAAGAAATTGGCAGAAAACTACAAATGTGAAGCCGGTATGGAATAATGAAACTTGATGGGATGTCACGTGATTGGAAGAATCTGGAAAAAGACAACTTATTCAAAAGGAACAAGCTCAATACATAGGAAGCATATGCCTGCACAGAAATCCATGAACCAAAATATAGAAATCCTGTTGAGAATGTTTGGATAAGAAAAAGCAAAGAGTTAAACAGAATGTGCAGCTTGTGGCCTGAGTGGCCTTTGCTAAGCTTTGATTGGTGTGCCAATTTTGACCTTTTACAGTGGTAATTCATGCTTTCATCACAGCTTGGTTGCATTATTATTGTATACTGTACATGGAACAATTTTTGAATGTACCTTGATTGGTCCAGAACACAGTGATGAGATTGCTGGCAACATTGCTCCTTTTGAAGTTACTGATTTGGTTATCAATCAGCTTTGGGCCCAAATAAAAGGCTGAATACAACTTACAAAGCTTTAAATAGCATGGCAACAGGATAGTTCAAGCACTGCCATGCCAGAATTCTTTCACTGAGCCTTCTTTAAGTTGATTCATTGGTGTTTTTTCTGTGGCCAGTGGGGTTGGTTTATATTTGTATGCTGTTTCAACCCAGTGTCTTTGGATTGAGGTGGGTTGTAAAAATTACAAATGACTAGCTTATTGTAAACTATCCAGATAGAAAGCCAGAAGATATGGATAAAACTTTTCTGAGCCAGTTGATTAAATTTTCAAAGAGGCATAGGGATGATAGATTTCAGGTGGACTTGGTATCTGCTAGAAATCCATGTCATGAATCATGTCCAACAAATTCCTATCCTTTTTTTGGCAATGACCTCATTGTGAAAACAAAGAACAGAGTTGGAGTTTGATGGCATCAAAAATTAAAAATAAATGTATGTATTTATGCATGTAACCAACAGGAAGGAAAGTAAATGAAACTTTGGAAGAACGTTTCATTGAGTTTCACAATTACAAGGGAAGGAATACTAAAGTCAGCTCTGTCTATTGGGTTTCAGAGAAGCAGATCTTGATGAACTCAGATGGAAGGTCGGTCAGACTCAATGGCTGGAAATCCTGAAAGAGAAGTGTCCAGAAAAGATGGGAAATTCTGAAAAATAAGCTATGGAAAATGCAATCATGCACAATTCCTACCAGAAGGAAAAGTGGAAGACCAGTGAGGTCACATAACAGTTTTCTAACATGCTGAAAGAAAAAGGGATTTGTATAGGAAAGTAGAAGAAGGGCATGTAACCTAAGGACCATATAAGGCAACTGCATAAAGGAACAGAAACAAACTACAGGGATAAGGTAGAAAAGCTAAAATTGAATCTAAGTTAAGCTTGTGAGAAATGCCACTGACAAAAGTAACAGACATTTTCAGATGCTCAGAAACCAAAGGCATTCAGGCTATAGGTTTTTGTAAAGTCAATGGGGCGAACTAGAAGTGAGTGACAATGAGAAAGCAGAATATCTTATCTTGCATTTTACATTGGTCTTCTTCAGGAAACAAAATCCCAGCTGGCCATCAGTGTGTCACTTGTGAAAGAAAAGAGCTTCAATTCTGACTAGATGAAAAAAAATACTTCACTAGTTTAAATTAGGGTCTCCAGGACCAGATGAATCCGACCCACCTTCCATCTGAGTTCATCAAGAAAGTAGTGTAGGAGATCTCAGGATAGCTAACTATCATCTTCGAGAAGTCCAGGAAACCTGGAGAAATTCCAATCCCAGTTGTGATCGTAAGTCAAAGGCTACCTGTATGAAAAGGAGCACTGCAGTGTAAAAAGGACATGGACAAATTAGAGCAAGTTTAGAGGAAGGCTGTGAAGATGGTGAAGGAGCTAAAACCAATTCCCCCCAAATGAAGGGACTGCAGAAGAGATGCAATAGCTGTGTTAGGGTTATATAAATTATCATACAGAAGCAGGGGACTTATTCTCCTAACACTAGTGGGGAGGGTAAGACCTAATGTGCTAGAACAACAGAGGATTCAGTTTAAGACATCTAGGAAGAATTTCCTGATACTAAGAGTGACCAATCAGTAGAACAGAGTGCCTAGCAAAATGATATGCTATTCACTAGAGGTATTCAGAGCTGTGCAAAATGTGTTTAATGTATCTTGTGCTAAGCATGAAGTCAAGCTAGCTAACTTTTGAGGTTCCATTGAACTGATTTTTGTCAGGGAGGTGTATGTATATAAAAGAAAGATATGACTTCCTTCGCTGACAGCCTCTTATACAAGTAGTATTACCTTTGTCACCCTTGACCCATTCCCCACCCCCCACAAGGAAAAGCTTGTTAATACAGGACAATCTGAATGGTTGCAAATATCTTGGAAAAAGACAACTGCAAATGAACTCAATCTTGACTTTTACTTTTAGGAGCAGCTTGCAACCCTTACATGATTGCACACTTGACAAACTGGCATTTCAAACTTTTACCTGCTGTGCTTCACCAGCTCTTAAGGCAACTTTGTCAGGTCTCTGTTTCCCATATGGCAAGCTGAAGGAATCACACTTGTCAACAATTCTTGAACATTCCATGAGAGCTTTTCTCTGCTCTGTTTACATTTTCTGTCCAGCTGGGTGGAGAGACATCTAGCACATGGCAACTGAGAGAAAAGACATCCCCATCACTTCTATAGCTGTTCCTGGCATCTGGTCAATTTTTCTTGAATCCAACTGAATGAGAAGGAAAGTCTGCTCTCCTCTGTGGGATCCTCAAAGGCAGTAATAATTTGCTTACCATAATTACCAATTTAAGCCAAACAGGAGAGTAGTAAATATGTTTAAGCAGCTTTGTACACCTTTCACCTTGCAAGAGGACCCCATAGTCACAATTCAACCTTATAGCACTAGGAACAAGCTTCTTGTTATAATCAAGAATATCACATAAAGGCCTCACACACAATAATGAGCAGCTGCTGCTTACTACTGCTAGTAGAGTCCTTTAACATATAAAGTAAATGAAACAATGGTGCAATGTTCTAAATGAATGAGAGCACAGGAAGGGGAGGGTGGAAAACAACAATAAGCAACTGCCCATCCAGTGACTGCTTAATATACCCAAATGTGCCATACTATTTTTGGAAAACCAGCACGAACATACTTTATTAAGCTGTTGGGATGTTCCTGCTTGTCCCTAAGTTCTATTGCATGATATAACTCTTAAGGATTCACATGTTTAAGCTATCAGTCACCTTTCACGGTTAGAGGCCACTCATATGGCTTATTTTTAATAGAAAAGGGCATTTCCCTAGCAGATCCTTCAGCAGGTATGAAGATGGCAGCTACCTTTGCAAATAGTCTGCAACATCACTGCAATGAAAAGGGCTGAATGATACAAGGTGTGAACCTGGAGTAAAAATCCTGCAAAATCTGTCACTAGGGAGTCGATATGAAAGAGGCCGGCACACACAAAGCCTGGAATGATGTCATTCTTCCAATTTAGTAGGGCTTATTGCAAGTTATCTTTAAATGACCTGGCACACAACCTGGAAATGAGTACTTCTTTCTGAAGCACATTGTCTTTTTCCCCTGTAGAATCCATTGTTCAACTCCAAACATAGAAAATTAAAACAATCACTTTCTTCGGAGTGGGTCCATGTATACTGTCATCTTTTAGACTGGATGATCAGTTTGCATACCCTGCCTGGAAGCACCTGGAGCAAGGAAGCTTTGTCCGCCTGTAGAGGTGGCATGCGGTGAAGATGCTTCTTTTTGTTTCTCAAGGCAGCACTTCTCGTCTTGTTTCTCAAAATAGTCATTTCATGGAATTTAGTTCAAAACAAAAACCCAGCTTGTTCTGAAGTAAAAGCCGTCGCCAGAATTGTCCAGATATACAAAGATATCCTTTGTTATGGCGATACTGAAAAGGTAGTGTAGCCATTCAAAGGAGGACATTCACAGAGACTTTTGTTAGCTCAATGCTTTCCCTCTTTAGAGAATTGTAAGGGAGTGGGGAAGAAGAGAGATTAAGTACAAGCATGATTTCAAGTCAAAACCCACATAATTCACACAAGCACAGCACTGCAGAATGATGGAGTGTCAGCACTCCCCTGGAAATATTAAAAGCTTACGCATTACTTTTTTTTCCCTAAAAAAACATTAAGATATTCTGATGACACATGCTGCAGAATGTTAAAGACAGAGTTTTGAACCAGGTTCAATTCTTATACTGACTAAAAGCGAGTGTGTAATAGTCCTCGACATATGGCTGGTCATGTAACGACCGTTCAAGGTTACAATGGCCTTGGAAAAGATGTCTCACAGCTTGTCAAGAATTTCCGGCCATCATGAAATGGCACAATGCCTTCCTGTGGTCACATGACCACATTTTGGACACTTGGCAACTGGTTCACATTTATCACCAGTTGCAGAGTGGCATGGTCATGTGACCACAATTTGCAATGGTTTTTTTTTTTTGCCAATTTCTGGTGTTTTTCCATTGGGGAAAAACTCAGTCAGTGGTGCGTCGACTTATGGTCGCAATGGCTTATGACCAAAATTCTGGTCCCAATTGTGGCTGTAAGTCAAGGACTAGCTGTACATCTTTAAGTAATGGTTAAGAAAGTATTCTTGGATTTTACACCCAATCCCTCATGTCTAAAAGCATCATTTTCCGGACAGATTTACTGCAACACAGAGTAAGGAAATAAAATTACGTGAATGAAAGGGAAATTATGGCAAATAAATAAAATCTCAGACTTCCTCTCTTTAGGATGCTCTCTCTAAAGAGTTTCCTTAAATGAGAAAACTCTCCATGGCTGTTAGGGAAGCCTGACAATAGGTGTGCTATTTTGGTCCTGCAAGAATCCATACGATTCTCAACTGGCAATGAAGGGGGATTTTTTCAACTGTTGCCATCACTTAATTTGGATTTTTTGTATCCAGCTATAGTATACTCTTTCAACATGCTGCCAAAAGATTCTGGAGCATACAGAGCATTGAACAGTATCATAGATACTCTTTGATTTTATTTCTCTATTAATAACAGAAATTTGCATTTAAATGTCTCAATTGGCTTTCAAATTATTTTGGTTTTTTTTTCAAGCTATAAATGCTATCTCATCTGGCTAGAGATTAAAACAATGCTTTTCAACATTAGTAATCTTAAGACATATGGACTTTCTCCCAAAACTCCCCAATGAACTTGAATTCTGGGAACTGAATTCATATCTTAAAACTGATAAAGTTGAGAAACAATGATTTAAACTGCTCAGAATGTTTTGTTGTTTTTACTAATCATTTTCTAGGTGCAGAGAAGATGAGGCAGCTACTCTGAGATTAGCCCCAATGATCTCATCAGAATATGGACATTAACTAAACTTCACAGATGCTGGACTTCTTCACATGGTTCTGAATAGCAGGTCAACAAAAGATGGAAAACTAGGCCTACAATGCTGAAGACCAATGTACATCATGATTTGAAGGCTTTCATATTGTGAAATACATAGGAGATCAGACACCTCTCCCACTCAAATGCTGGAACATATTTTCAATCCACGTATCCCCACCCAAAGTCAGTTTAGCAATCGCAATACTGAAGTTCTGTTAGAAATGTAATCAGCAAAACATTGTACAACCCTTCCTAATTAGCCTAACACAACAACAGATCAGAAGAGAAAAACAAGAGCATACAGGCTCTAGGTGCTCTGATAAAAATCTTCAGATAATTAAGATTTTACAGATGTAATAATAGAAATGCAATATCTGAATCTCATTGGTGGTAGGGAACCGGGTGCAAATGATACTGAGCTTTTGACAGCAAATCATTGTGCTGGGCCTTAATGGGCTTCTTAATGGCAAAGGAGTCCAAATGAGATATTAATGCTTAAAGGAACTTTGGTGGAAACCCAAAATCTCTACTCCCAGCAGAATAAGTACAAGGGAACCACCAAGAGCAGCAGGGCAGGCTTACACACTTCAAAGTCAGCAAATACACATTACTGTCCAAAATATTCCCCTTTCTGTCACCATGATGCCTGGGCAGAACATCCCAAAATTTCATACCAGGTACATTTTAGAAAGAAAGTGATTACCTTGTAGACTTCAAGTAAACCACCTTTTGAATCAAGGGAAATGGAGCTTCCTCTGTTACCAGGCCTTAGTGGGGAAATGTGCAGATGTAGGATCCAGGAGCAATCATAAGCCTATCTATTTATTAGTTTGCAGTTAATTCCACCAAACTATCAAAATAGTAAAATAATGGCAAAATTATAAAAGGACTGGAATGCTTCCATATTCTTTTGGAGTGCATTTTGCTACACACTTTTAAGTTCTGAAAACATTAAAGGAATTGTGCAATTTTGTTTCCTTGAGTGCTTGTGCATCTTGGTGAGTCCAAAGACAGAAGGAAGAGGCAGACTGCCATTTCCCCCCCATTCCTGCATTTATATCTTGACATCTCTCCAGCAGAAGTATCTCTTAAATTAGCAGAACTCAAATATAAGCTTCTCTTTTCAGAAAACTGGTAATCAAAGCCACAAAATCACAAGATTTTAGCAACCACAGTATGCCTACTGACTTTGTCTACACTGCAGTGCAACTGAGATTACAAGTCTGAAAAGTAGAGTCACTACATCTGGCTGATGTACAGCACAAACATGCACATATTTTACTTATGGCCTGTATTAACTTGCTAGGGCCAGTCTGCTTCCCTGAAGCAAAACTGAATTCCAGTCCAATGCCCAGACTAGCTATGACTATTTGCCATCCCCCCTACTTTCAGGAGTACTGAAACTGACTTTAGTTTAGATTTAGGCCTGCAGCTTTCTCTGTGTAGTGTTCTATTGTTCTATTTAACATTAGTTAGGGCTTACAACAGTGGGTACAGAACTACGTACTCTTGACATTTTCAAGTGCACAATTCTGTTCTGGAAGAAAACAAATATTCACAGTATGAATTCAGTGGCAGCTCTTACTGGCCGTTTTCCTCCTTTAAAGATCCATGATTATTTGGCAGGCCTGGCTGTGTAAAAGGCCTGTGAAAGGAATCTTGCGGGTGATGGAATAATTTCTGCAACATCTGCTTGTGTGTGAATCCACACATATGCATATGCTTGTTTTTAACATTGGCAAGAGTCCTGTTACGATAGGCAAACAAAGGCATCTGGTGGCTCATATCTGAGACACGATGGAAATGATCATACAGTGGTTTCTTCCAGTCTAAACCACCTGACCCATAGTAGAGCATTGGCAGAGTCCAATGTTTCAGCCCAGGGGAACAACTTCCAGTGTAAGCAGTATTTGTGTGTATGAATGATCCATTTCTTCCTTGAGCAAGATAATGAGGATCATGAGAAGAAGAACCATGAGGACAGAGAGTTATGTCACTGATAGCCATCCACAGCAGAACACAGGATCAAAATCTCCTAGGTGTGTTCCATAACAGTTTTCTCTGGTGGACAGGAACAGTGCTAAGATGTCTGCACAAAAAGAGTCCATAAAAGAATCCGAGCCCCAAATTATCACAGCATAAAAAACAGAATAAGCACCACCACAAGGATAACAAGGAGGATGATAATTGCACACCACTGTCTTCGATCTGCCAGTAAAAACAAAATCAAGAGGAAATTAGCTGTATACTTTCCAGAGATGTTAGCTGTTTTCACTGAGAACACTGCTAGAGTTAAGTCAGGGATGGGGGGTTGGGGGGAGATAGCAATAAGAAAAACCATGGTGTTAAGGGAGACCTTTTACAGAACAATTCACTTAGATATTGGGACACATCAATCAATATGGTATGCATCACAAGCAGCTCACTCCTTGATGTATCAATTCCCTGAATCAATGACAGCATATTACTTTTTTACCAGCATTTTATTAATTGTACTTTGTTTATTACATATTTCATATGGCCATGCATCTCACAGATGTAACTGGGCAGCTGTCAACACGTTAAAAACAATAAAAAACATTATCAACAAAACCTAAAAACTTCTAATGGATATCAAGAATAAATCTAAAGTCAATAGGCAAGGGTTAAACCTAGGAGCCCTGTACTCTGAAGGACATACAGGTTTTCCATGCTTTGCGAGTGTCGTGCCAAATTAATCTCTTTTTTTATTATTTTAATTTTCTATCTTCTGACTTTGACTTTAAGAATTTGCACTTTTGTTTTCTCAAACAGTGCAGATCTAGCAGGTCTGAAACAAATGATCTGAGACACCCTACTGAGGTAGAGGCGACAGCTGCGGAAGACTGTCTTCCCTTTCATGAGGAAAAAAATTGACGTTTTGTTACATTTTTGTTAGATTTCAGGCTACTTACCACTAGTCATATGGGATACTTTAGCAAGTTTCTTCATAACATTATCTAGTCGGGACTGGGTGCTGTCCACTTCATGAGAGAAGTCGTCCAACATGCTGCAAGTACAGGAACAGGGCAATGATTATGCTCTGGACAATTGTTGTTTCTTCACTAGCATTTTATAGCATCGCCTAATGCTGTTCCTGTGTAACACCAGAGGTGGCATTCAGCAGGTTCCAACCAGTTCTGGAGAACCGGTAGTAAAATTTTGAGCAGTTTGGAGAACCAGCAAATACCAGCTCTGACTGCACCCCCCATCTATTCTCTGCCTCCCGAGTCCCAGCTGATCGGCTGGGTCTTCTTTTGTTGCCCTGCACAGGAGAACGGAGCTGGAAAGCAGGTTAGTGGGGTGGGGTGGGAATGGAGATTTTACAGTATCCTTCTCCTGTCACGCCCACCAATCCATGCCCACCAAGCCACACCATGCCCATCAGGCCACGCCCACAGAACAGGTAGTAAAAAAATTTGAATTCCACCACTGTGTAAACACTGTTACTGATATAGCGGCATAAACATGAACTGACTCTAAGAAGACTGAGGTCCCTATAATGCAATGTCCTATGTGTTGAAATTTCACATAAGAAAAGTTAGGCAAGAGTTTGTTACAAAAAGTTTTACCTTACAGAGAAGCAGATATAATTTGGAAGAGTCTTGGAGTCTACTTCCTCATGAGACTTGATTGTAGCTATCATTTCTTTTTTCTCTCTTTCAGTCATTACCTTCCCCACAATTTTCCCTTCTTCATTTATTCATTTTATTTCTCTCACACAAAGCTCATACAATCTTTCACTTAGATATAATTTTTCTTATATCATAGTCTTCCAAATCGATTATTACAAAAAGGCCCAACTAGAAGTTACATAAGACATTTGTCATTGTCTCCTAACAGTATTAGTAATGGTAAGGATTTCAGCCATCTATCTGTTCATTACTGTGTGGTAAGGTGTGTTCAAAAATATTTTGTCTTTCTGATGAATAAAAGAGTAGGGATAATTTCAAATGGGAAATGATTTCTTAGTTCATACTGGCATCTTCCTATCCCATAACTATTTTTATTTTCTAAAATTCTTTATATACTTAATATCTAATTTGGAAAATAACCGGCATTACAAAAATACAAATTGTATACAAAGTAGTATACATGTTTGTTTTCAAATAGAAAAGCAGCAATCTTGTTTTTTAAACTTAAATTTAACTGGACAGCATTGGGAGAATCGCAATAATGAACTATTGAAATCCGTTAAGAAGCAAACAAGTTGACTGGGTATAGCACGGAGACAGCATTGGTCGCACTGGTGGATGATCTCTGGAGGGCTCGGGACAGGGGATTTTCCTCTGTCCTGGTCCTATTAGATCTCTCAGTGGCTTTCGATACCATCGACTATGGTATCCTATTGCGGCGCCTCGAGGGGCTGGGAGTGGAAGGCACTGTTTTACAGTGGTTCTCTTCCTACCTCTTGGGGCGTTCGCAATAGGTGTTGGCAGGGGGGCAGAGGTCGACCCCGAGGGCTCTCACTTGTGGGGTCCCTCAGGGGTTGGTCCTCTCGCCCCTCCTGTTCAACATTTATATGAAGCCGCTGGGTGAGATCATCCGTGGTTTTGGAGTGAGGTATCATCAGTACACTGATAATACCCAGTTGTATATCTCCACCCCAAACCAAATCAGTGATGCCCTCTCCGTGATATCCCGTTGTCTGGATGCGGTACAGATCTGGATGGGCAGGAACAAACTACAGCTCAATCCGGCTAAGATGGAGTGGCTGTGCGTACAAGCATCTCGGACCAGTCAACAGATTCCACCTTTGGTCATAGGGGGAGAGGTATTGCCCCCTGTGGATAGGGCACGAAACCTGGGGGTCCTCCTGGATTCACGGCTCAGTTTGGAGGAGCAGGTGGGGGCCGTGACCAGGGGGGCCTTTGCCCAGGTTCAGCTGGTTCGCCAGCTATGCCCGTACCTGGACCGAGATGCCCTTCGCACGGTCACTCATGCACTTGTCACGTCCCGACTCGACTATTGCAACGCTCTCTATTTAGGACTGCCCTTCCATTCCATCTGGACGTTTCAACTGGTGCAGAATGCGGCCGCGCGGGTTGTGATGGGAGTTTCCCAGTACTCCCATGTTACGCCCCTCCTGCGTGAGCTGCATTGGTTGCCCTCCGAGTGAAATTCAAGGTGTTGATATTAACATTCAAAGTCCCTCATGGCTTGGGTCCGGGGTATTTGCGGGAGCATCTCCTGCCGACATCGAATGCTGATCGCCCTGTGCGAGCGCACAGACTGGGACTTCTCGGAGTGCCGTCCGCAAGACAGTGTCGGCTGGCGGTACCCCGGGGAAGGGCCTACTCTGTAGTGGCTCCCACCTTGTGGAATCAACTGCCCTTGGGGCTCCGTTTGGCCCCGGATCTCCGCTCTTTCCGCCACGATCTGAAAACTTGGCTGTTTGAACAGGCCAGGCTGGACTGACCTCTTGGGGGTGGGGTTAAACTGATTTTATTTGGGCTTGTCAGGTTTAATTTGTTTTTAATGTATTTATTGATTGTATTTTTTAGTTGTGAGCTGCCCCGAGTCCTTTCGGAGAGGGGGCGGCATACAAGTCCAATTATTAAATTAAAATTAAATTAAATTGCTTGAATGTATTTGTGACAAACAGTATCTCTAGAAATAAGAAATAGAAGGTTCTATTAGTAAATTCCCCCCTTTGTCTGAATTACTTCTTTTCTATCAATGTCTACCATATTGAATGAATAGTTTCTGTGAGTTCCATTTGTTCATTCCAAAATGAGTTTCAATGATGAAAGTTAAGCCAAAACGACTTTGCTTTTATTTTTTGGTTTGTACAGATGAGGATACATTCTGCTGATTCCATTTCAGAAACCCACAAAGTAAATGAGACTAAATACTTAGCATTTCCAGGAAGTGCCAAATAATTTGTAGCATTCCATTTTAGATAAGGAAGCTAACCATTTCAAATGAGACAATTTTTTTTAGCTCAAACTCCATTTCACCCCATTCAATCATTGCTGAACCAAGCAAAACTAAACCAAGCCAAGTTAAGCTAGGCCAATTATTTTTGCTGCTGGGTGAAAAAATAGTATTTATAAATTGCACCAAAGATACTATCATGCACATACTCAATAACTTTCTTTCTGACTCTCACACATCCTAGGGATGATTGTTCATCAAGAAGTCAATACAGTAGTGGGATTTAGCTACCAAGAAGGCTACTAATAATAATCTTATATTATGCACAGAGATTCAATTTGCTTAATACTCACACAGCTTGTTCATCCAATTCCCCTCCAATGCGTTGGGACATATTCTTTAGTACTCCAATACTGCCAGAGACCAGCTCCAACTGTTCATCTTGCTGATCAATGATTAACTGGAACACAGAATAGAGTTGGATGAGGGACAGGAAGAGATGAAAGAATTCTATAGTTCAAATTATGCATTGAAAAGACCATTGATTACGGACTGCAAAATGCTTTAGCTTCTTGAGATCCAACAACTGCTTTGAAGAAAAAGTTCATCTTGCCATTAAAACAAAAGTTATCCATAAATCCCCCTTTTTTCTCTAAAGAAAAAAATTCCACCTTACATGCCTGCCCAGATCTGAAAAGGGAAATTGAATTCCTTCAACCATGATTTGTCTAGCTAGACTCTCAATAATACTTTTTAATTTAAGTGGGTATGAGTTATTGATGAACTGGAGAATGACGTGCCAACATTTAGAGAAGGGGCTTCCTTGACTCAAAGCCTGATTCATGAGTATAATTCTGAGAATGTGTATCTATGTGTGGGAGAGGAGCATCCTGATTTCTGGGTCTTAGTACAAAGTAGAAAAGGTTCATTCATACTTGCTATCAGTACCAAATATATGCGTCTCCCTGGATTTCCCTTGTTCTTCATTTGGGTACTGTGTCAGGTTGTGTATGTGAGATGAATATACAATTGGCCACCCCCCGGCATTCTTTGAGAAAGAAATGCTCATCAACTTGGAAGCATGATGCTCACTGTCACCTCCTGAATCTCCCAATCTGAAATACAAATGTGAATGTATCCTGAGATTGCGAATCTCACCTATTATAATATTAAGAGTCTGTGAGATTTGTGGGTAAAAGCCTCATCTAGAAATCCCATTCTATTAGTGGCTAGTTGGAATCTTTGCACAGACAGATCCAGACTACCTGCTGCTGTGCTTGCTGATCTTCAATGAAGTGTGAATTTGCAGACTGCAGTTCTCGATCCAAGCGGCTGTATTTATCTGCCCTGGAGCTCCAGCTGTGAGTTCTACTTTCTCCCAGAAGCACCTGCATAAGAATAGGAAATACATGGTCAGTTATTGCATGTTGTTGAAATGGAACCCTTGCAAGATGTAGATGCTGTTTTGTCATCTCCTGGTTTGATTCTAGATGGGCTGGTATTCGCTTGAAGCAGCAGATGTGGTATTTGAGGGTTCTCCTGAATTCACAGCTACTGCTGGATTTGCAGGAAGAGACTAAAGTGAGGGGAACTTTGCTTGGCTTTGACTGATGCGCTGGTTGCAGTCCAATTTGCAGTGGGAGGTCTTGGTGACAGTAATTCATGCTCTCACCATCTCTAAGTTATACTGCAACATGTTTTAATGGGGATGCTTTTGAATAGTATCTATAATCTGCAACTGGTGCAAAAGATGGTGGTCCACATACTGGCAAGTGAGAGTAATACCTACTATAGCTGCATAACAGAAACTGTGCTGGCTTTCAGTTGGCTTCTTGATACAATTCAAAGTGCTGCTTTTAATAACATTAAGCATAACATAAAACATAATATACCTCTCTGGTATCTATAGGAGTTTCTCCTTCAAGGAATATCATCCACATATTCCAAGAAGGGATTTTTAACATTCTCCCCACCTTAGAAGTTGGGGTGGGGTGGCGGGGGGAGACTGGGGAAATAGTATTTCTCTGTGCAGCCCCTTTCCTTTGGAATAACATTTTCCAGAAAAGATTTAGTTGGCACCCATCTAGCTTTCTTTTAGAAAGCCATTAAAACAGTATTGTTTAACAGAAATTTTGACTTATGACTATCAGCACTGGGTAACAGTGGGGAGTGCTGTTTGCTGGTTTACTGTCATTTTTTAATCATTCCCCAATTGTGTGGGGTGTTTTGTTATTGTTTGTATAGCCACTGAGATCCTATGGATGGCGCTAGATGCTAGCAGCAGACTGCAGCTTTAGCTATGGGGGCCTCTTCTGCTACTGCATGATCTCATCCTCTATCTGTTGGGTTGGAAAGTCCCGGACTTTCCAGGTTTATAGGTGATCTCATTTACTAACATCACCACTAGTCTTAAGGATTGGTTGAGGGGTTATACCAATGTGGTTGAGGGGTTTCACCCATGTGAGATCTATTCTCCAATCCAAATGCTGTATCTATGCTACTCTTTCTTGCTTGTAAAAATGGTATAAAAGTAATAAACACCATGTATGTGGCCAGACATCTTTGGACACTGAAATGACTGGTTATTGAATTCCCACAGTTGTTTGACTGCTGTATTCCATTCAGCTCTACTAAGGAGGATGGACTATTAATACTGTAAACAAACAAACAAACAAACCCACTGTTATTGTAAATTGTTTATTAGCTATTTTGATTGTATGTTTTTTAATTCAGAAACCTCCAGAATGTATACTTGATTATGATGGCATGCAAGAACTGTAAAGCAAATGGACAAATACAACATATAAATCTCATGACTCAGACATTTCCGGAATCAGATTTTTAAGACTCAGTAATTTTCTATTTTCAACGCTGCTGCTGCAGCTCAGTTTTTAAGCAAGTTATTAAGGAACAATCTCCTTCTTCCTATATAAAAGGAACAGTGGCAACAGAAAAAAAATTGTACTAGTTTGAAACTAAGTAGTTAGAGAAGCTGAACTATAGTGATGACAAATAACCAAAAAGAAAGCTCTGCTTATTTTAATCTACATTTAGATCTTAACTTTGCTTTTTCACAGCTATGTCAGACCCAGAACAATGTGAACCTGCAAGATTTAGCTATTAATTTTCAGAAAAGCTTGTGTCTGCACAGTTTAACATGTACAGACAATACTTAAGAAAAATATTGTGCGCTCTTTAAAGGGCACACAAATAGTTGTCTGTTCACTTGAAATCCAATCAGCTCTAAACATGTCCAGGAGAGGCTCAGGGAACTGATTGGCTTACCAGCATCTCTTCCCCATAGCAAGACAAAGGTGTTGCTTCCCCACACAGGCTCTTCTTTCACCAAAGCTGTGTCTATATTTGGAAATTCATGGTTTCTGTCTTCAGCATCCCAACATTCACTTCCTGATGGATTATCAGTGTAAGCATAACAATAATTCCATCCTTTCCATTAATTTAGGGGGAAAGCATGAACCAAGTCTGGTATGCTTCCTGAACTAAGGGAACTTCCCTTTTAGGTGAGTGGTTAATGTTATGACTAAGCACCTAATACAAACAGTCTAGTCGTAACTGACCAAGTTGGCATCCAAGATGCAACGTAATCCAGTATCAATACTGACCTGCCTGTTTTTCTTTTCAGCCAGTGCTTGAACAGAAGTATTTGACATTTGATCCTTCATATCCTATTAAAAAAAGTTAGCATAATTGACTGATACAGTAGTTCATTTACCATAAAATAATTTATATGACAAAATATAACCCAACTCCATTGTCTTTTTCTTGCTTTGTTTTCTTTGGGAATGCTTCAGTAACAAAAACCCTGTAAGGGCTGCAAAGCAGATATTCATTTGCATATTTATTTCAGGAGGCAGACTAAATATAATCCGCTGAAAAAGGAATGGTGTTGCAATCCCACTATTTTGCCAAGAAAACCAAATGGACATTCACAAACTGGACAGTGTCAACATGATATTGGAAGATGGGCCCTTCAGCTAGGAAATTGTTTAACAAGCACTGTAGACCAGCGGAGGATAAGTTCACCGAACACCAGTGTTTATGATGTGGCTGGATTAAAGCTGAAAGAATGCCAAGTTGCTGATGTGGCAAGAGGAAAAATAAGTTTGATGCTGCAAAGATATTTATATCACTGGCTTATGAAATGTTGCCAAGTTTATAGTCAAACTAAACTTGATACTGTCAGAGCAAAGTTAAGATTGAATACTGACAATGTAGGAATTGGTAACTTGGAATGCACTGCACATCAGTGTCAAATCCTTGGTGAACCAAAAAAAACCCAACAACAAACATGGAACAGAAGGAGTAGCCAATAAGCTATCATTATTAGCAAAAGGACATGAAATATAGTACCCAAATATAACTTTCCAAATGACAGAATAATCTAAATTTGAATCCAAGGCAAGCTTATCAATATTAAAAATTCTAAATTTATGTTCCAGCCACAGATGCAAAGGAAATATAAGTCTGGCAACATCTTGATGAAAAAAAAACCCACTAAAAAGAGACATCATAGTAGTTATAGGAATACTAAAAGGCTGAAGTAACATACAGTATGAAATAATGGGAGAATTTGGCCTTGGTGTACAAAACAAAGCTGGAAACAAAATAAAAAGATAAAGATAAAATTCATAGAAAGGAGGTATTACACATATGCAGAAAAATTCTACAAAAGGCATCTCAAAATTGATATGCATAAAGTTTTGATCATGGAACTAGAGCCAGACATTCTAGTCAGTAAAGTTAAATGACCTCTAAAGACTATTTCTAATGCTAAAGCTGTAGCTAAAGTCAATGAAATATAAACAGAACTGTTCAACATCTTACAACATGACAAACATAAAGTATTACATACAATTAGTACAGGTAGTCCTTGACTTATAACTGGTTGCTTAGTAACTGATGAAGTTATGACATATTCCCTAAAAGGTTCTTATGAACCAGTTCCAAAGTTCCAACAGATGCAACCATTGAGTCACTGCATTTGGGGCACTTGGCAATTGGCCTGCATTTATAGCCATTTCCAGTACCATACAACAATACTTTACAACATTCAGTAACTGTTACAAAAACAGTTGAGCCAGGAAAACAAGGAACTCAACACCCCCACCTCTTTGAGGGTTGGCCAGTTATTATCACTGATACCTTTTGTTTACAAGAACTCGAAGGAGCAATTACTATTAAAAACTATCTTGGAGAAATAATGTTTATGATGACAAAGAGAGTTAGAAATGACTAACAAATGAGAAAACCACCACAAACAAATATGGGAACTCTGAAATAAAATACTTTAAAAAAATACTTAAAGCAGGCATCTTGAAAAGTACTGTAATGCCACAATCTGGAGACCTAAATGTGCTCCAAAATATCCGTATCTGGTATAAAGGCATTTTAATTTTGGTATTTTCATGAATTCTGCCTTATAGTATTGAGGGAAGTAATGGATTGCCATTGTAGAAAATCAATTTTCTACAATTTTCTATATTTCTATATTAATAAAACAAAATCCTCTGTTTTATTAAAACAGAGATTAAGTATTGTAAGGTATTTTTATGACTTGTCCTTAGAAACATTGCACTGCACGACCAGAATTATGTTTTTGTTCATGAACAGCAATTTTGAGATATCTTCTTTTTCCGCTTAATTTCATGGTGAATTAGAAACTGTTTATGCTCTAATACAGCAGTGTCAAACTCGCGTCATCACATTGTTACGTGACATATTGTGACTTTTTCTCCCTTCGCTAAAACGGGGGTAGGTGTGGCCAGCATGTGATGCGTCCGGCCCATGGGCCACAAGTTTGACGTCCTGCTCCAATAAATAGGTAAAATTTATTTTGAGCTGTATCATAGTGTTGCCTCCTCAAGAAACTCAAGGGTCTTACCCTGACCACTTGCCGAGTGCTTGTGATGAAGGCTTTTCTCACACCTAGTTCTGTGGCATCAAGGTTGAATTTCCGAGGATTTGCTTCAACAATGCGTTGAGAATAATTAGTTAAGGGATTACATTTCAAATGCAATTTTTACATATATTTTCATGAAACCTTTAAAGCTAGTACACAAGGAAAAACTATTCTATCAGCATTTTCAGAACTGCTATGCTCTTATGACTTGCTTTCTTGTTTCCTGTTTTGTGAGATCCAGGGTTAAAACCATTATTAACAACGCTACAGAATTCAATTCTGATTGTCTTTTGCTGGCTAAGTGCTTCTTAGGAGTTACACTATTAAATGTACCTTCCTTTAATAATGTTCTATTTGTGACTACAGACTGTGTAAAGGAAAGCATTTATATAACATTTATATAACAACTTTCTACCCTGTAAATGTACAAAGCTGTCCTATTATAGAGTGTATGTCTTATACTTTTATAAAGGACAGTATTTATACATTTCTGCGTTCATCAACTGTTCCAAAATAAGTTGGGTGAGAACTTTTATTTATTATATTAAATAATTTTATGGAAAAACCATTTGGTTGCCTGCCTAGATACTATGTGAGTTTATTAAACTATTCACCCCAAGAACAAAAAGGATATTGATTGTTTCATCCAGATCTTCAAGATCCCACTCAATACTCCTTAAGTTGTTCCTTAGCTCATTTGTGGTCCAGTCGATTTCTTCTCTTGTAGCTGCTGACGGATCTTGTAGGAGTTCTGTCCATCTCTGGAACAGCCCCTGAGCAGTATTCACTGCCTTCTGAACTTCCCTGGAAGTGAAAGGAGGAGGAAATCCTCATGAGTATTCACACAGAAGTTATCATCATATAAACTGTAAGTATGGGACTATATGTCTCCACTAAAATTTCACTTTATAGACCAGTATATCTCTCAAAAAAAAACCTCATCCTTCAGCCTGAAAGTGAAATGCATGCATATAGCGGTTTGCCATATACATAATATACATGGGAGTTACAGAAGCTCATCTATATAATGGTGCATTTCTAGGTTTAATTTGTATATATTTTTCCTATGTATAAAAGGTTAAAATTAAATCATAGCTAAGAATCAGAGAGGACTGATACTTTACTCTTTCGTCTCTCTACTAGACAAGATACTGCTGAGTGGGTACAAATTATCCCCATGAACTTTTTGGTGGATGGAAATGATTTGAAGAATTTATCATTCACTATTTTAAACTCCTATAATGCTACTGAAGTTTCTAAAGTGGCTTTAAAAATATGGTTTGAAAACCAGATCGGTAGTAACTTAATATCTGTTGCAAGGAAGGGATGGGGTGGAGAGGTTAGGAATGCATTGATATTAGGTAAACTAGGATATGGCAGTCTAAGGAGCACACTGAGTATTTCTGATTGCAAATAACATGTTCGTGATTATGCTGATCTCTGACAGTAATAAAGATTGATCTGACAAGTTGGTGATTCAATACTGTAAGGGCCAATTTTAGACAAATTTGTCTCAGAAAACTCAAATGGTGCACAGTGTTTTATGCAGTTAAATCAGACTGTACCCTGTTAAATTTCCATAACCCAGCAGCTGAAGCATCCAATCTAGATTTAGGACAAATTCCATTTCTTCACTTCTCCAGAAAGGGCAAAGAAAGGGAAAGGGGCACTTCAGAGGATGCTTTAATTGTACCCATTCCTCTATATGATGAATTTCCCATTCACCTCCTTTCTTTCTTTTATTTACAAACATCTTTATTAAGTTTAAAAAATAAACATTAAAATAGGAAATAACATAAAGGGTAAAAAAAGGGAGGAGAGTAACAGGACAGGTTAAAAAGTGACCAAAAAAAATCAAATATATAACAAAAGTGACCTCCAACTTATTTTAGTACACAAATAATACAATTCAACAACTGTAATTTAAACAATATTTAAACTGTTTTAAATACTAAGAAACACTCCAGATCATATCCTCTTAATTTTAATCTAATGCATAATAAATAGGAATAACCATATATTTTTAAAAAAACACTTCATCTAGTCAAATCAGATGTAATCCTCAAACCCCAAAGTTGATTTTTCTCTTCATGTTATATGAAATTTAACAGTGGTCTCCCAGTAACAAGCAATTTAGTCAGATTATTGTCTCTAAGGAAACCAGTCAATTTTGCCATCTCATCTAGCTCCAGCATTTAATGATATCTACTGTATCAAGTGTTCATTTATTGAAAAATGTTCAACTGAGTCTGTCTTAAACTTTCGAGGTATCTTTCAAAAAATATCCAACCCTGTTCTGCAAGTAATGATTCATTTTCATTGATCTTCTAAGTGATGGTTTATCTACAGAAGCAAAACTTTACATGGTGAAAATTTCCAGTACTTATTTTATTGAATAAGATTTTGTTGAACATTTTTTGAATAAGATTTCACTGAACACCTTTAAAAAGTTAAATATGTCTTATACTTTTTCAGTTGCCATCAGTGTGTTGGAGGGGTCTGACGGAAGTCCCTTCTTAGAAATAATGCCACAATCTAGAGGAATGCCAAGAAAGCACTTTCACATTAATCCAATCCAATGGAAGAAATTCTGACAAGGAAGACCCAAGAGGGGGCTCATTACTTGGCACTGTTAAATACTCTCATCAATCTTGGTTGCAGGAAAAAGAAAGTAACAGTAAAGGATGTCTCTACCCGCCCCCATCAACAAAATAGGCTTTTCTTATACCCCCACCCCCACCCCTTCTTTATGTCTTTGACTAGAGACCTTGGTAACAAATTAGAAAAAAGGCTTCTGCAAACACAGGGCCTTTAGTTCCACAAGGACTCATTCAAAATTAGCAAAATGTTCCGAGAATTGACATGTTAGATTATAATGTTTATTATTCCCAACCAACACCCTCATGTTGACTGGGGATGGTGATGGCTGCTATTCAACACATCTGGAGAGGATCAGGTCAAGAAAGCTTAATATAGTAACAGAAAATAGAAATATTTGAAAGGTTGATTAAAAGTGAACAATACGCAATCTTCCTGCCTATCCACGTGTGCACACATTGTACTTCTCTATTTAATGCATTCTAAATATACCTATATTTCTTTCTTACAGTAGCTTGTATGAATGCTTCAGCTATAACAGCATTCTAAGGCAAAAATATTTAGATGTATATTTAAATATATATGCTTTAAAGTTGTTTATATACTATTGAAATGATCATGGAAAGCTCATAATCCTGGCCTAAAGTAACAATGAACAGAAGCCAAACAATGTTGTAGGATGAGAACAAGGGTCATAGTGGAATGATGATACAGAGTTATGAGAGATTTGGGAGGTGTAGTGGTTGTTTTTAATCCCCTTAAATCAATTTGGGAGTTACATTATATTTGTATATATTACACATCATAATGTTAGGAAATCATTCTTTGATTTTTGACAACCTTAAGTAGGAGAAGGCTGAGTGGTACAAAATAGGGAGTAAGAGAGCATATGAAGTCCTGGCACCACCCTATTCCAAAGTGTGGCATTCTGAAATATTGTCTCCAGATATAGCACTGTCATTTAACTATTACTCCAATAGATATTTGCTAAAACTTTCTTGCATACATCCAACTGCTTTCTTTAGGAAAATAAACTGCTACATCAAATCGAATAAAATAACTTGGTATGTCCTGAATCAACTATTATCCAGTTTAACTGAGAGAACTCACCCATTTAGATTTTTTCCCAGTTTCCACCATTCCTTTTTCATTGTTTAAAACTCACATTGAGATAGTACACTTCCACACTTCATATATGCAGACTAACCCTCAAGGAAAACAGAGCCAACCCCCTCCCCTAAAGCTCCCCTTAGGATTTTAGCTACTACTGCTGCTGACAAGTTTGTGCCTGTTAACTTTATCAAGGTGTTTGCCAGCTAGGCAGGGAAAGTTGGCTTAGACAGGACCAAGATTTGCGTCTGCTAGGGAAGCTGATCCACCGAAGGGGATCACAACCCCCGCATGTGCCATTTTTGCAACATTTCCCCTACCCCTTTCAACCAACCGCACATTACACTGCAACAATATAACAAAACGTGGAAGCGGGGGGAACCAGCACACAGCAAGGAAAATTATCCCGTTCAAGAATGAGCAGGGAGGGGGAAGGAAAACCCTCCGAGAAATAAAGACAATGGGTTCAGGTCCCAAAGTGGCACCCTTTCAAAGGAGAGGACCGGTCTTTCTTCGACCCAGAGACGGGCTGACCATCTCACCGAGGACTAGGCCGGGAATACCACCCACACCCTGGCAAGGCCTCCTCTTCCTCCTCCTCCTCCACCGCCACCTCCTCCTTGCGGGCTGTCCACCCACCCTTTCACCACAAAGAAGGGGTCCTCCATGGACATGACGCCTGGCGCCCGTCGCCTTGCGGGCTGGGCTCCAAGTTGGTCCCCCACGCCGTGCCGAGAGCTTCCGAGGCTGGGCCGCCCGTTCGCTTCCGAGGCTTGCAACCCTCCGCTCGCCCTTTCCTTCCCCTTACAGGGCTGGAGCAACGGCGGCGGCAGCAACAACGCCTCTATACCCCGCTCGCTCTTCTCTCCACTCAGCGGGTTTCAGCGCCCTTGGCCGGAGGAGCCCCCGTTCACGTGAGAAGGGAAAAGCGACACTCCCCATTGGAGCAGAAGGACGTCTACCTCGCCCCACGTGACGAGGTAACACGGGAGGCCCCGCCTTCCTCCCTGAGCGTGCGGACAAATCAAATTGGCCGGGGAAGGGAGGGACTTTGTCAATAATTTAGGGGAGGAGGAGTATTTGCTCTAATCTCAATTTATGGGGTTCTGTGGCACGAAGACTGGCCTTTAAAAGTTCTCTTTCCAAAAGAATGTTTGTGCCCAAAGCCTAATACTAAACAAACATCCAGATCTGCCTATCCCAGGTCCTTGGTAAGGACTGGATAGGTACACGAAAATGCCAAATCCAGTCTGAACAACTGGCTGATATTAATAATAATGATAATGATGTTTGGTTCATTGACACTGCAATACCTGGTGATGCATGAATTGAAGACAAGCAGCAAGAAAAAAATCACAAAGTACCGGGACTTACAAATTGAAGTTGAGCGATTTTGGAAAAAGAAATTGTGTGTTATCCCAATTGTAATTGGAGCCCTTGTAATTTGGAAATTCTCCGACGCTACCTTAACAGTTCCTAGGTCCTTGGTTAGGACTCGAGCTGTTGAGCTACCAACCAGCCCCAAAGGCTGTGAATCTCACCAAGGATTAACCACTACCACAACAACAACAACAATAATAATAATAGTGAAAATGGAGAACATTATAAAAACAACAGGAAAAAAGGCAGAATATAAGGAAAAACAGCTGGACAACAGAGTAAACGGCTGGAAAACGAAAGCTTTGCATGGACAGCACTTGAAAAACATTGAAGGAAAATATGATAACTTGACATGGGCATGGGAACCATCAAGAAAGAAAAGGAAGGTTTAATACTTGCTGCTCAAAAACAAACACTAACAGACTAATGCCGTGAAAGCGAGCATACAAAAAACCACTGACAATCCAAAGTGCCAACTTTGCAATGACAAAGTTGAAACTGTTTCACATTTAATATGTGACTGCGGCAAAATTGCCCAAACTAATTACAAAGCTAGACATGACCGAGTTGCTAAATTAATCCACTGGTCATTATGTAAAAAATATGCCCTGCCTGTATCTGAAGTCATGGGAACATAAAGTTCGAAAAGTTTTTGAAAATGAGACAGTGAAGATTTTGTGGGACTTTCAAATACAGATGGATCGCCATTTGGAACACAATACGCCAGATATTGTTGATGGCTGAAGCGTACAATTTATTGGTAACGCTGTACCAGGAGATGCCAGAGTTGAAGAAAAAGAACTGGAAAAAATCATGAAATATCGCGATCTGGCCATCGAAACTACATGGTTATGGATGAAACATGTAACAGTGATACCCATTGTCATCAGAGCACTTGATAACGATGTCCACGAATTTTATAAAACACATCAAGAAATTGCAGCTTCCTGCAATAACACCAGTGGAACTGCAAAAAACTATGTTACTCGGAACATTATATATTTTAAGAAGATACTTGGTTGATACCTAGGATGCTGGCAGCAACCCATATCAACCATTAGCACCAGTCACTGGTATTTATGATACATTTTTAAATGTTCAGTTGACTGAGTTTCATGTTTAATGAATAAAAAAGATATTAATATATTGATATTGTTGTACCAAGAGGTGCCAGAGTCAAAAGAAGTGGGGAAAAAATCATGAAATATCGCAACCTGGCTATTGAAACAACAACAACAATAAAGCTAGACTTGACCAAGTTACTAAATTAATCCACTGGTCATTATGTAAAAAATACAACTTACCTGTATCTGAAAAGCCATGGAAACATAAAATGGAAAAAGTTGTCAAAAATGAGAAGGTGAAGATCTTGTTGGACTTTCGAATACAGAAAGATCGTCATTTGGAATACAACACGCCAGATATCACAGTTCTTGAAAATCGAATCGTAAATTTATTGATATTGGTCTACCAGGAGACCAGGAAACATGACTGAGTTTCATGTTTAATGAATAAAACAGATGATGCTATATCATCATCATCATTAATTGTCAGCCAGATGTTTAGAATGGGTTTGGCATTTTTGTCTACATATCAAGTCCTTACCAAGGACCTGGGATAGGCAGGTCTGGATGTATGACAGTGTTACAGATATCGTTGCAGGATGGAAGCTGTTTCAAGCCGCCTTTTGCAGTTGACTGATGGTGAATTTGTCAATGCCAATGGTGTTCAAGTGATGTTCCAGTTGTTGTGGGAATGCACGCAAGTACTATTCCTCTTATATTTAATAAAACATTTATTCCAGTTTTTTGGTCAGAAGGACAACATCCCTGTATGGACTAAGAGAGAATCACCTAGTGAGTTTCCATGACTACACGTGAGCTTGAATCTGGGTTTCCTGTGTCCTAGCCTAACAACTTATCTAGCCAAATACAAAACTGCTGTATCGCAAAAGGGAAAGTTAATTGGCAAGCCATGGGATAAGGCTACCATACTGTATTTGCAAAATTCTGGAATACTAGTTGACAGCAGGGACTTGAAAGTGTCTCCTTTCATTTTTGTTGCTCAAATATGGTATCTTTATAGGCATTTTAATAATCTCTTTTGGGGGGGGGTTTCTTGCAAGTTTTATCCTTTATACTATAATGTCTCTCTTTTCTGATAGATAAAGCCATGGTACATTTAAGTATGGTTTATTGAATAAATCACAATCAGCTGATTCATACAGTTAAATAAACTTAGCTTTACAAACTGCAATGGCCAAGCTCGCACAATACACTCCAACATATTTTGACTTAGAATATTATGCAAACTTAGCCAATATATCATTCCCAACTGCTGTTTTGTATAGAGCTGTGTCATTATCACCTCTCATCCAACCAGAGGATGTATGTATTGGATATTTACCCACTAAGGATGATGCTTCTAAGGAAAAGGATAAGTGTTTCTCAGACTTACCTGCATTTGTGGACCATTAAATGAGAACTAAGAAAATGTACATAGAGATCAAAATAACAAAAAGAGCAATCCCTCCCTCCTTTTGATTTCATCTAATAATTATAATTGTATTTGTGAATATTTTCCTCCCCCTGCATTTTATATGCCTTTTATCATTGCAACAGAATGCTTCTCCCCATTTATGTTTTACTTCCTCAGCAGCTATTCCTGGCTTCAAATTTTGTTCTAATGTTAAAGAAGAATTTCCTATTTTGATCATACATTGTTTCTACATGTTTGTTTCACTAAGCTGTGGTTTGTTTAGCAATGGTTTGCTAAATTGGATGGATTTGCCTAACATATGAAGTTATAAATTATGATTTAGAAATATAGTGGTCTGGGTCAACATTATAATAAGGCCAACTAAGCTATCTGAAAGCTGGCACAACATGTGAATCTGGCTATTATAAACGACATTTTCCTTGCTGATGCGCCAACTGTAGGCTAAGCAAAGAGGAATGCCTGCTGAATAGTTGCATATTATTCTACAGATAAAAGCATAAGTCTACGAGCAAATTCAGATTGTGAAATGTGCAAGTGTTAAGCAGATGAAAAATATGTCTAAATACATCTATACAAATATTTCAGTCTCTTGGGAGACAGATTTAATAATACTTGCTAGGCCTCAGATACAAAAAAAATGTTTTTTGCTCATCTGGTGTGGTGCACTGGATAGTGTTAGGATTTGGATTGAAACATTAGGAGGCTGGATTCCAAAAGTCAGGATGGTGTCCACATAATTGATGTCTTGCCCTTTCATGCAATACATTACTAGGATAGGACTTCAATCACACAACTGTGACTGCCATTTTGATTTTAGGAAGCCCCCACAGGGATGTTCCTAATATGTGCTGGCCATGGGTCTTCTCAATTCACTATCTGAAGATTAATAGTACAATCTGTGTGTAATCTTTACTTATGAACTACAACACAGTTGCTGGGAGATTATCTGTTCTTCAAAAATTCCTCAGCTATTCCAGATCCTCATCCAAGAGAGAATCTGGTATAAACTGGTGTGAGCAACAGTTAGAAGATACAAGCACAGTCTCTGGATCTATATACAGGTGAAACTCAAAAAATTAGAATATCGTGCAAAAGTTCATTTATTTCAGTAATGCAACTTAAAAGGTGAAACTAATATATGAGATAGACTCATTACATGCAAAGCAAGATAGTTCAAGCTGTGATTTGTCATAATTGTGATGATTATGGCTTACAGCTCATGAAAACCCCAAATCCACAATCTCAGAAAATTAGAATATGACATGCAATCAATAAAACAAGGATTGTACATAGAACAATATGGACCTCTGAAAAGTATAAGCATGCATATGTATTCAGTACTTGGTTTGGACCCCTTTTGCAGCAATTACTGCCTCAATGCGGCGTGGCATGGAAGCTATCAGCCTGTGGCACTGCTGAGGTGTTATGGAAGACCAGGATGCTTCAATAGCAGCCTTCAGCTCTTCTGCATTGTTCGGTCTCATGTCTCTCATCTTTCTCTTGGCAATGCCCCATAGATTCTCTATGGGGTTCAGGCCAGGAAAGTTTGCTGGCCAATCAAGCACAGTAATCCCATGGTCATTGAACCAGGTTTTGATGCTTTTGGCAGTGTGGGCAGGTGCCAAGTCCTGCTGGAAAATGAAGTCAGCATCCCCATAAAGCTCGTCTGCGGAAGGAAGCATGAAGTGCTCCAAAATGTCCTGGTAGATGGCTGCATTGACTCTGGACTTAATGAAGCACAGTGGACCAACACCAGCAGATGACATGGCTAGCCAAATCAACACAGACTGTGGAAACTTCACACTGGATTCAAGCATCCATTCTTCCTCCAGACTCTGGGTCCTTGGTTTCCAAATGAGATGCACAAGTTGCTCTCATCAGAAAAGAGGACTTTGGACCACTGAGCAACAGACCAGGTCTGTTTTTCTTTAGCCCAGGTAAGACGCTTCTGATGACATTTGAAGCCCATGTCCAGGATCCGTCTGTGTGTGGTGGCTCTTGACCCCAGTCTCAGTCCACTCCTTGTGAAAGTCCTTGGTGGCTCAGGCTGTTAATTGCCTGCTGCCTACAACTGCTGTAGGCTCGAATCCCACCAGGCTCAAGGTTGACTCAACCTTCCATCCTCTCGGGGTAAGTAAATTGAGGACCCAAGATTGTTGGGGGCAATTAGCTGACCTTGTAAAAATGCCGCTTAGTAATAAGCAGGCATATACAACGGAATGAAGGCTATTGCTGAGCACACTGGGGTTGTATCCCAAAAATTGTAAGCCGCCCTGAGTCTCCGGAGAAGGGCGGCATATAAATGTAATTTATAAAAAAAGTCCCCAACACTTTTGAATAGCCTTTTCCTGACAAACTTCTCCAGGCTGCTGTCATCCCTGCTGCTTTTGCACCTTTTTCTTCCACACTTTTCCCTTCCACATAACTTTCTATTAATGTGCTCTGATACAGCACTTTGGGAACATCCAACTTCTTTTGCAATTACCTTTTGAGGCTTTCCCTCCTTATGGAGGGTGTCAGTGATGGTTTTCTGCACAACTGTCAGGTCAGCAGTCTTTCCCATGATTGTGATTCCTATTGAACCAGACTGAGAGACCATTTAAAGGCTCAGGAACCCTTTGCAGGTGTTCTGGCTTAATTAGCTGATTAGAGTGGAACACTTTGAGCCTAGAATATTGCACCTTTTCACAATATTCTAATTTTCTGAGATTGTGGATTTGGGGTTTTCATGAGCTGTAAGCTATAATCATCACAATTATGACAAATCACAGCTTGAACTATCTTGCTTTGCATGTAATGAGTCTATCTCATATATTAGTTTCACCTTTTAAGTTGCATTATGGAAATAAATGAACTTTTGCACGATATTCTAATTTTTCAAGTTTCACCTGTACACAAGCTTTCTCCAATCTGGCACCCTCCAGAGATGGTTGACAATTATGCTAATCATCATCAGGCAGCATAACTATATTGAGAATGGTGAAAATGGTATTAACATAGGTGGACAGTGCCAGGTCAAAGAACTGCTAAAGGACATATTAATATCATATTAATACCAACATTTATGTGGTATTATCAGTAGTTTAAAAGGTTCAAGTAGGTAAACTATCCAAAGAGCTATTTAAGGTAAGGCTAAGGTAATTCCTTTTATTTAGGAACAATTACAGAGCACATTGCAGCAACTGCAGCAACTGAATTGAACCAGAACATTGATTTTTTTTTTAGCCTGTTCAATCTTACAGCAGAGAGGTAGCAGGCAAATTACAGCTAGCCAAATGCACTCCAATGCTACTTGGACATTGAGACAGAAATAAAGACCAGGAAACCTCCAAACTGAAGCATCTCTATTGCTTTTTGGAGCCAAGGGTAAGTAGGGAGAATTCCAATTCAGAATCAGACAACCATTTCCTACATTGATCTTATCAATAATGCCTCTTGAGCTAGTTCATACCATCAAGATACTATAGTTCATTCTTCGTGGTAAGCCATCCTAATTCCATGTGTGGTGTGTGTGTGTGCGCACACACACACACACACACACACTTTTGAGTCTGATTTTGGTTTCTGTTGATGGCTCATTTCTGCAGTTTTCTTGGCAACATTTCAGAAGTGGCTTACCATTGCCTTCTTCTCAGGGCTGAGAAAGAGTGACCGGCCAAGGTCTTTTAGCTGATTTTGTAGTTAAGGTCAGAGTAGAACTCAGAGTCTCCTGGTTTCTAGCCTGGTGCCTTTACCAGTTTACCAGACTTGCTCTCTAAATAAAATGCACTTCAGGAAAAAGGAAGACCGACTGCTCTCCCTATGAAATTATAAATATCTGCCTTATCTAATTGTATCTCCATACTGAATCCACTCCAACCCAGTGGAACAGTGCAATCTGCCTCAAGCTTCATATCTCTTTTCCACTGACAGAATACATCTAGTCTGCTAAAATTAATATTACAATCTCTCTGTTATCAATAAAAACTGAGGACCAAACTGTTACAGTGGGATGTATCTTGCTAGATGTTGTTACTCTCATTCATCAAGGAGGTCAGTATACAACCTTGATTGTATGTCCATCTTTTACCAATGCACAGATACTGTCTCTTGACATCAAAGGCACTTTTCAGTCATTAAACTTGCAGGGAGCAGTTCCACCATGCAGCACCAAGGCTGCCGCAGTTTCTTGTTGGTACCAGGGAGAAGTTCCCAAGATCCCCTCTCTCACTTTCTTCTCTGTTCTGTTCCCCACTCCCTCCCCTCTCCCCCCTCCCATTAAGCAGCCCGGATTTCTGAATGAGGTTCCTAGTTTTACTAGGAGGCTACACTGTCATTGCATTTTGAGACATAAAACAAAAACGGTCTCTTTGTGCCTTTTTTTTAAAAGCAAAAATGGTCAAAAATTGCTGGACCTTCCTCCGTTTTACAGGGCACTATCTATTCTGTTAGCTTCTTTTGTTACATTTTTGCCTGACCTATTTGCTTTTGGTGTGAATTGAAGCGGAATTCCCAAGGCTTGGGTCCCACTGTCCTTTCCCTCAGGTATTCCGTTGTCACCCAGGAGTAGGTTATTAGCAGTAGAAAAACTGTTACTAAGGCTTTTTCCTCCCAAGTAAAGTTGAAAGAGAGGGGGACTGTTCGCCTCCTTCCTCTCTTTATCTTCCAAAAACCATCTCTTCTGTTTGGGCTTCTGCTCATTACTGCAATACGCTTTCAAGGGATGACAAGACTGCAAAGCTGCAGAGCAATAGGATTCTTCTCATTCGTGAGAGAGAGAGAGAGAGAGACAACAAAAGCCAGCAGCAGTTCAAGAAGAACATCATGTTGGCTGCTCTGATCTGGTTCTAAAACTTTTTTTTCCATTACAGAAAGAACTTGGTAGGAAAGATCTTGGTTGTTGACATATTGCCAGAGATAATTCTTTCATTTTCTCACAGATGTACAAACACCACGAGAGACCAGGCAAGCTCATGCAATCAGACTTGATCAACCAAAGATGCTTGTTAGAAGGCTTTTGACCTGCAAAGCAATAGCTTCTATCACCTGAATAAAACTGGCTGGGCATAGATTTTTTGCATTGAGCCCTGAGGCAGACTCTTCTCTTTGCAAGGTTGCTTCAGGCAGCAAAGATTTTCTTTGCCTTTCTGGAAAAAGAGAATTGTCCCAGCATAGGGATGAAGATTTCACCTTGCCCATATGTATCATACTACTCTGCTGATGGGTGCCTTTCATGCTGATTCTGCCCTTCTATTTACAAACCCAGAGTTTATTAGTATCAGAGACAAAATGGAGAAAAATTAATATTAATAACACTAGGACAGCATCAGGATCACTATGCCAGTTACAGAATAAGGAAGTTAATAAATCAGAATTAGGCCATGTGCTTCTAAACACTTCCGACCTAGCTGTAGGGTCCTGTGGAAACTAGGGATATTTTTTTTTAGATAGACCGAAGTGCCTCAGACTGACATGGATTTCAACTACCAGCAATCTTTCTGAATAAGTCTTGTGTGCTCTGCATGTAAGAGGAAAAAGAACCATGGGCTCAGAGAAGTGAATGCAGGCTTTGGGGTTTGCCAACAGTGAATTTGTGAAATCAGCTCCTAAGAGAACCATTTGTTGATAGCTCCCCTGAGACTTTTGTTAAGATTCCAAATGCTCAAAATTTCGAGTTGATCCACATTAGCTCAACATATCAACAACAAATACAATAAATCATGGTTTATTTTTTAACATTGTGGTGTTATGCAGTTCATGTGACTTTTAAGACATGTTTAATTTCTGGTTGATTCTAGTGGCTTTCATAGAGAGAAGTGGGGGATCTATTTTTGCAGCAACATCAATAAATTGAAACTTCAAACCCACTGACCAAATAACCATAAAACTTGTGATGCAAGCCTTGAGAGAAGATTTATAAGAAGATTTTGTTCTGGGCCTTGTGGGCATCAACACATCACTGACACTCCTTGGATACAATATTGCAGTTGTAGCTCTAGTCCTGATAGAACATGATGCCTTAGTGCAAGAGTGACCCCCTGCAGACATAAAATTTTCATTGTGCTCAACTGTTAGGTACTCTAGTACAATATTGTGTCATCGACAGCAGCCAAGAAGAGGCCTCTGAAAAATGCAAAAAAGCAAGAACTGATGTTGCTCCCAGCTTAAGTAAACAGTGAAAGAACACTGTTCTTTCCATGTTCCATGTTGCTATTATGAGCGCAGAAATTTCAATAATTCATTTAGGACTGGGGGTTTCCGGTTAGCTGTCAGAGAGAAGGGACGTGCGGGCAGAGGACTCTGCGGAGCACGATCCTTCACTTACCGTTCGTGGGGGCTAAATAGAGCTCAAAGGGGGCTTGGAGAGCTCCTGAAGGAGAGGGGTCCCTGGAAAGAAACCCCAGGCGGCGGTCTGCGGCGGAATCGGGGTAACCAGAGCGAACAAACGAGCGAGCGGAAGATCGGGAGGCTAGCAATGGCCACCCTTCAATGCTGACAGCCAACCACACTAGCGGTGACCAAGCAGAACCGAAGGTACGGCTTTGCGAGACCAATATCCAGTAAGCAAAAACAAACAAAGATAATTTAGATGCCAATAATCAATCTTGAAAATATCTGAAGAAAAATTAATAGCTCTAATTTAAAAAGTTGACCAAGCGGCGAGATTCGTCGAGCGGAAGAAAGAATAGAAACAAAAATTTAAACTGTTAGAAGGAGACTAAGAATAATATATATAAAACTGAATAAGTACATATTATAAAATATATATACAACTTCGGATCGGAGCGGAACAAGACATAAAGATTTCAACTTAAAGATAGCAGCAGAGTTGATTGAAAACGGATGCTGTGGATTCTTTATAAATTAACCAACTTGTTAACTGCGGAGATTGAGACCGAAAAGAGACAACTGAATAAAATACAAAAACACTTGGACTTGGATTTTACAGATTTACACAGACCTTCTTAAGAAAACTTTTCGAAGATTGCAGCTAACAACAAAGAAAGAAGTAGCAGAAGAGAAAAGAAACTCCCTGAGTCACGCTGCAACAAGAAGGAGCGGAAGTGAAAGTGATACTTTAGATACACGAGTCTTTCGAATACTTTCCTTTCTAAACTTTAAGCTTGTAACTTCTAGATAGATACTTTCTCGGACTTTGTTTCTCTTCTTCTTCTTTCCTTTCTCTTTCTCCCTTTTTATCTTGAAAATTTCTCTATAATCATACTTTCACCTTTTGCCTTTCTATTTTTTTTCTAACTATTATTGTATATTAAGAAACAACTGTCAATAGTTTGCTAATACTCTTTAATATCTTAATATTCCAAATAAGTATTTACCTAAAACCACTGAATCATATAATTATATAATTGATAAGCGTTTTACTAGAATTGTTGCCCTAGGAAAGAATTATTTTTTATGCTCCAAATTTCAGAAGAGATACTAGATAAGGATAATAAATATTGAATAAGCATATCTATGTTATATGTATTAAGATAAATCTGTTTATACTAAAACAAAAGAGGGAGGAGATTGGGATATAAACTTGACTTGGGTGGAAAGAAATAAGGGGAAAAAGTGAAGTTAATTGATATTGTGAAAAAATTTTAAGTGAAATTTGAAAAAATGACGAGTACTATTAATACCTCTAAGACTGGCACAGTTAGGAAAGCTCCTAACCAATTATCAACTACCATGACAGTGCAGAGTCCCTCTGCACAAAAGACAATCGAGGAAACGCTCCCTAAAGAACGTGCAAATTCCTCCAAGGATTTACAAAGTTTATTGCTAAGCATGCAGGAGATGATGGTTAAAAATCACGAGGAGATGAAAGAGGAAATTGATCGGTTAAAGTAGATTTGAAAGATAAGATACAAAAGATAGACGAAAAATTTGAAATATTTCAGCAGGAGATGAGGAAAAATCAGGAAAAAATACTAGAAATAGAAACAAAGGTGATTAAAGAGGAAAAGAGAGTAGATGAGTTGACAGAAAAGTTAATAAGAGAGAACAAAGAATTAGAAACTGCAATCATCCATCTCGAGTCAGAAAAAAGCGCATACTATTTAAGATTCCAAAACGTGAAGGAAGAAGGGAAGAAAATTTATGGGAGGTTATGACAGATATTCTAGCTGGCACACTAGAGATGCAAAAAGAAGATCTAATGAAGGAAATTGATGAACTGTACAGAGTCCAAACCAATTATGCTAGGAGATTTAACCTACCAAGAGAGATACACGTTAAATTTGTCAAGAAATCACTTAGAGATGAAATTCTATATAGATCCAGAGATAATATTTTACAATATGCCGACAAAACAATAATAATTCTTAAACAAACCCCCCAAAAAATAAGAGATTTAAGAAGACCATATCAATTTTTAACGACCAAATTGATAAAAAAAATATTAATTTCAGATGGTTAATCCCAGAAGGTATAATGGTACCTGGCAAGACAAGAAATATAAAATCGATACTATAGAGAAGGCAGAGATGTTTTTGATCAACAATTAAATAGGGAAGGAGTAGATGAAGACAGGGAAGAAGCTAGGAGAGTCGAAAGGAAAAGATTAGAGACATATAAAAGGTAAATATAACTGATAGTACAGATGATAGCAAGAGAAAACCAGAAGTCCCAGAAGAACCCATGGACATAGATCACAAAGAAGCGCTAAATATAGGATCCAATAAAAATGCAAACCTATCTGACCTTATCTCTTGGAATATAAATGGATTAAACTCACCAGTAAAAAGGAAAAAGGTTTTAAGCACTTACAAACTCAAAAAGCAGACATTATAGCACTACAAGAAGTCCATATCATCCAAAACCAGAAACATCTATTAGAGAATAAAAAATTAGGTAATATGTTTGCGGCTTTAGATCAAAAAAAAAAAAGAGGAGTAGTACTTTATATAAAAGATAAAATTCCTGCTTCACTAATATACTCTGACAAAGACGGTAGGTTACTTATGGTAGAAGTTGAACTTGGACAAATTAAATGTTATTAGCGGTAATTTATGCACCAAATGGCCCCAAGAATTCTTCTTTCAGAAATTATATGATAAACTCAAAGAATTGCAATATCAACAGTTATTTATTACAGGAGATTTTAATGCAGTCGTAAATAAACTATTAGATTATAAAGGAAATAATACCAATCTAGAAAAGAAAAAAAAATTACCAAAACTATTTTTTGATCTCATGAAGGAATTTAATATTAGTGATGTGGAGAGAGAGGAACATGAACAAAAACAGTTTACTCATTACTCTAACCGTCACATGTCCTGGTCAAGACTTGACATGGTTTGGGCGCCAAAAACTAAACTCAGGAATTTTTAGACATAACAATGGAACCAACTACACTAGCAGACCATAATATGATTAGGCTTAGATGGGAAGGGCAACAACCACAATCAAACAATTGGATGCTCCAGAGATCGATTCTAAAAGATGAAGTTTTTAATAAAATATTGACAAGAGAATTAGAATTTTTTTTTCAAGAAAATAACCCTCATGACACCTCCCTTCAAAAACAATTGGGATACTGCTAAAGCAGTGATGAGAGGAGTGTCTATTAAATATATGGCCAGGAAAAATAGAGAAAAAAGACAAAAGAAAATAAAACTACAGCAGGAATATGATGAATGGCACGAAGATTACAAGCCACCCCACAAGGAGAGCAAATCAAATCTCAATTGAATAAGATTAAACATAAAATAAATTTAACTGAGAAAGAAGAACTAGCCCAGAAACTAAAGAGGACAAAACAATACCAATTTGAAAATGCAAATAAACCAGGACGTTGGTTAGCCTCTAAGCTTAAAAACAGAATGAAAAAAGATGGATTACTAAATTAAGAAATGAACAAGGGATATATGTTATAAAGAGGAGGATAAAAGGCAGATTATTCAAAAATACTATAAAGATTTATACACAGAGACAAGTTATGTTACAGAAGACCAAATTTTAAAATACTTAAAAAATGCAGATCTTACACAAATTTCAGAAGAAGATCAAAAAGCGTTAAACCATTCTATAACCCTTCAAGAAATCTATGTGGCAATTAACAAACAAAAAATAGATAAAGTCCCAGGTCCAGATGGCTTACCAGCAGAGATTTATAAAACACAACAAGAAATTTTAGGAAAAGAAATGGTAAAAATTTTCAATGAAGTTTTAGATAAAGCGAATTGTCCTCAATCATGGCAAGAAGCTAAAATATCTATCATTCCTAAATCAGGCTCCGATCTAACAGAACCAGGGAATTATAGGCCAATCTCTCTCCTTAATGTAGATTACAAAATCTTTATGACGATCCTGGCAGAGAGATTAAAAAAAATACTCAATAAACTCATATCCCCGGACCAAAATGGCTTTCTCCTCAGAGACATCTCAGAAACAATATCAGAGTAGCGTTGGATATATTAGAGTACTATGAGGATCGGAGCGCAGAACAAGCTGCATTGCTATTCTTAGATGCCCAAAAGGCATTTGATAATGTGAAATGGGACTTTATTTTACAGCAGAGTGAATATTTGAAGTTAGGACCCAAATTTTCTAATATAATTAAGGCTATCTATCAAAAACAATATGCTACAATTTTAATTAACGGGGAATTTACAGAAAAGTTTCAAATACAAAAAGGAACGAGACAAGGCTGTCCATTGTCACCACTGTTGTTCATTATGACATTAGAGGCTTTAATTAGAACAATCAAAAAAGACAATGATATAAAAGGATTAAAAGTAAAAAGGGGACGAATTTAAATTACAGGCATTTGCAGATGACCTTCTTTTCATTCTGGAAGAACCTCAATCTTCAGGACCTAAACTTTACAAAAATTGGATGAATTTGGTTTAGTAGCAGGATTAAAAATAAATAAAAAGAAAACAAAAATGATTACTAAAAACATGACAAGTAAATAGAATTATTGACCTTAACAATGGGCATTGAAATTGTCGAAAAAAATTAAATATTTAGGAATTATTATATCCCCCAGATATAGCACACAAGAAAGACAATTATGACCCACTTATTAAACAAATAAGGGAAGACTTAATAAGATGGAACAATTTAAAATTATCCTTTATGGGCAGGATAGCTACGATTAAAATGAATATCTTACCAAAAATTCTATTTCTCTTTCAAAATGCTCCCATAAAATTAAAAAAACCTTTTTGATGAATTAAATAGACTGACATCAAATTTTATTTGGCAAAGAAGGAGACCAAGGATAAAATTAAAATTATTACAAGATGCAACTGAAAGAGGGGATTTGGTCTACCGGATTGGGAGCTGTATTATAGTGCTGCAATTATGACTTGGATAAAAGACTGGATAAACCACACAAATACAAGGATACTAACATTAGAAGGCTATAATCTCCAGACAGGATGGCACTCTTTTCTTAGACAAGATAGTTTAAAGGGACACAGCTATGTTTTGAAACACAAAGTAAGACAAACACTTCTACACACCTGGTTCAAAATTAAGAAACAAATGTATATTCAAATACCAATCTGGATATCAACATTAGAGGCTTTGATGCATCCACACTTGCTAAGATCGATAAAATCATTACTTATGAAGAACTGTTAGATGAAAAAGGAGATTTGCAAACTAGACAGCGTTGAATGAACAGGGAATAGAATTGAATGGTGGGCCTATCTACAACTCCAAGCTAAACACGCAGAAGACAAAAAGGAATTGGGTATTAGTAAAACTAGGACGGAATTAGATGAAATCTTGTTAGGGCCAGATGTAAAATGATTAAAAAACATATCAAGTATTACTACAAACTAAGTTGGAAGAAGAAATTGTTAAAGAAACAATGATACATTGGATGAGAGATTTGGTCATAGTATTGCCTGAACGATTGGCAAAATATTTGGACCAGAAATAAAAAAATAACTCTTGCAATTCCATTTAAAGAAAACCTGTATAAATTATTTTACAGATGGCATATAACACCAGCAAGACTATCTAAAATGAACAATAAATTTTGCTCTCATGTTGGAAGTGCAATAAGGAAAGAGGTAATACTATGCACATATGGTTTGGAATTTGTGAATCAAGCTCCAGAGAAATTTGTTGAAGGAATTGTTAAGACCAAATGCTACAAAATTTGATGATCAGATTAGAACATATCCAAGAAATACAATAAATCATGGTTTATTTTTTTAACTGGGTTATGCAGAATGTGAAAGACATGAAACTGATTCAGCTTCATAGAGGAAGGATCTTTGCAGCATCAAATTGAAACTTCAAACACTGAAATAACCAACAAACTTGCGATAAGCTATGAGAGAAGTTTATAAGAAGATTTGTTTTTGTGGGACAAATGACATCCTGGACAATATGCAGTTGAAGCTCTATTATAGAACATGGATGCCTTATGCAGAGTGACCCCCTGCAGACATAAAATTTTCATTGTGCTCAACTGTTAGGTACTCTAGTACAATATTGTGTCATCGACAGCAGCCAAGAAGAGGCCTCTGAAAAATGCAAAAAAGCAAGAACTGATGTTGCTCCCAGCTTAAGTAAACAGTGAAAGAACACTGTTCTTTCCATGTTATGTTGCTATTAAAATTTCAATAATTCATTTAGGACTCATTGTTAAGTAGATTGATCTGATTTATGTTTCCTTGGCTGATATATGGAAGAGAATGCAAAATGGCATACAAAAATCCATGTTTAAGGATCACTGTCATAAAACCATTTGTTTTAGTATAAAATGTGTCCTATGTTTTGTATTTTAATGCAGACTTCTTTGAGTATCTTTTTTAAAATGAAACTTTGAAGCTCCAGGTGGAAACGAGGTGAAATGGATTTAAGAATACATGCAAATATGACAATCATCCATGCAAAATAACTATTGGCAAATCCAAACTAATCCATTTTGAAAAGCAACTTAAATTAACAATGAGTTTCACGCTGTATCTTGTGGAAGATCATATTACTTTGTTTTCTGTATAGATGAAGTGCTGTATCTGAGATGTCTCATAATTAATATTGGACCATCCCAAATCATACTGTACATTCATAAGTTCAGCCAACTATCTTTAATGTGATAGGGCTTTGTCCTGTCCACAAACAAGCTTTTCCTAGATGTGTGGCATTGGTAGCCACAACACAAAGGTTTAAAATTCAGACAAATGAGAATGAGGATATCTGCACCCCAAAATACTCTTGGGCCCATCAAAAATCATTCAACCACATTCAAAAAGGATACAGTGGAGCTGCATCTTATCCATCCCAAGGCTGCTTTTTAAACTGTAGGCAGAGTATTGCTGATATTGCAAAACATTTACTTGACTCCATTTAAGTAGAAATGAATAAGTAACGGGACTTTCCGATTACAGATATGTGCATATATGTCTGCAAAGGAAGAAATATTTGGGAGGGGCCAATTTAGATTAAGGAAGTAGCCCTTCATGCAAGATTAAGGAAGTTCCATGCAAGATCCTAGAATTCTAAACTATTTTGGCCAGTGATAGTCCTCCTCTCTACCCTCACCCTCATTGGGAGGGTTACTTAAAAATTGTTCTTGACTCTTATCATCACCTTTTTTATCTTCATGGCAGCACTTAGCCAACTTTGATTGATCAAGATGCATTAGGGTCTAATCTGAAAAGTATGAGAGAGCAGGTTGCCCAGGACATGGCCAACCTTGACCCCACTACATTGGGTATAGGTAAAAGGACCTGTGAAAGAGAGAGAAATACTAAGAAATACCAACACTATGAGCTAGACAGAAAAATTGGAAAGTTAGAGTAGAATAGAATAGAATAGAATAGAATAGAATAGAATAGAATAGAATAGAAAAACATAGTTGGAAGGGACCTTGAAGGTCTTCTAGTCCAGGGGTTGCCAAGCTTTTGGACCTCAGGGACCACCAAACTCATAATTTTAAATCCCGCAGACCAGAGACCCTGAGAAAATCCCCCCAAAAAGTCTGCAGGAAAATTCCCCACCCCATTTTCCTACCCATCTATTGTTCTTTATTTGGGATTGCAGGATACTGTCTCCAGCTCTGTTCTCAAGGGGAGAGAGAGGGAGAGAGAGGGGGGGGAGAGAGGGAGGGAGGGAGTGAGAGAGTGAGAGAGACTTTTGGCTGCATGCAAGGAAAGCAGCAGAAGCAGCAGAAGTCTTTCTTTCTCTCCCCCATACTCCGCCAGAAATGAATCTTTGCACAGCCTCTTGGAGCAGGATGTCTTGCAGGGTCCCAAAGACTCATTTCTGGCAGAGTTTGGGGAAGAGAAAGGAAGACTTTTGCTGCTTTCCTTGCGTGCAGCCAAAACAGAAGAAGAAAGAAGCGGAAAGAAGCAGCCCGGTGGCCAGGTGAGATGCGTGGGGCAAGTTCCAACCCCGCCCTTTCCCCCCTCTCCTCACTACCTCGTGTTGTTCGCAATGCAAGCGATGAAAGCCTTGTGTTCCTGCGGGCCATGTGGGTGGCGCAGCCTTGTGTTCCTGCACAGCCTGGATTAATTGCTTTGGGGGTGACACTTCTCTGCGGACCACCAAAATTTTCTCACAGACCACCAGTGGTCCCCGGTGTGGGGATTCAATAACCAGTCATTTCAGTGTCCAAAGATGTCTGACCACATACGTGGCGTTTATTACTTTTATACCATTTTCACAAGCAGAAACAGCATAGATACAGCATTGGGATTGGAGAAGAGATCCACATGGGTGAAACCCTTCAATCACATTGGCATAACCCCTCAACCAATCCTTAAGGTTAGTGGTGATGTTAGTAAATGATATCACCTGTACACCTGGAAAATCAGAGACGTCCCATCCCCATCCCAACAGATAAGAGGATGAATAGAAGATGAGCTCATGGGATAGCAAAAGAGGCCCCCTCCACCAGGCTGCAGTGTGCTGCCAGCTTCTAGTGTCATCCAGGGAAACTCAGTGGCTACCACACCCCGGCCTAGTTGGTGACCCCTGTTCTAGTCCAACTCCCTGCCTAGATATCCCAGAAGATATGTGAAATCATTTATGTTTTGTTGCCAAGAGAGCTACATGGCCAAAGCAACCACCTCAACTCGGAGACTTGACCTTCGTAAACCCATAAGTTTGATTTGTACGTAGATGGAGCAGTGTGTTGTTGGGCTTCATCAGTGAGGGAATTTAAACCTAGTCCTAAGAGTGTAGGTACACTATTGTGGAAGCTTTATATATAAAGCACTCAACAGATTGTTGATTAGAACTGCCCGTTTTGAATTATAATGTGCATCTACCCATTTGCATTAATCCACAGGCTTTATCCATGAACACTGGCTATTGAGCAGCCAGGATATGATCCTGCACAGTCCTACCAAGCCATATCCACTCCCCAATAGTTACATTCAGAGCTTTCCCAATGTCTGATAAATATAAACTCAGAACAACAAATCATTCATGGGCAGCAGAGGCACACCTTTGACAATTGTAAATGACTTTCACAAGCTGTTTCCTGTTCCCTGTTTTTTTGCAGGGTTGTCTGTTTCCCCTTCCTAGCATGGAACAGCTCTCTGCAGATTTGATGTAGCCTATCTGTGAAAAGGTTTTCCCTTCTCCATCATCACCTCTTCTGCAGTCACACCCCCCAAAATCAAATGGAATTGAAAATGAATATATAAAAGCCACCTCTTAAGTCAGCTTTGATTTGTCTTCCACCCTCTGCCAAGGAGCTGTCTTCGGAATGAGCTGCTGGAGAGAAAGACTGTTGTTTATTGTTTGTCAAATCTTTCCAGACCAGCAAGATTAGCACACACATACATCCTTTCTTACAGCCAGTCCCCCTCCCCATGTCCCTCTGTAACCCCACCTGAGCAAGGGCGGTGGGTGGGAGCCATTTTTATGGGAAAATACAGAAATCCAGAGAGCCCATAGAATTAAAAAAAAAAAAAGAATCAGGAAGAGAAGCATATGAGAAGCATATAAGGGAAGCAGCCTGGTTACTGTCTCCAGCATTCCCCTGAGGGTCTCTGTGTGGTAAACCATCATAAGCAATCGTGGTACAGAGACAAAAATAGTCCGCAACCAATCATAGCCACTGTGTAAGAGCAATACTGGCACATGTGTGCCTGCGACCACAACCCTTTCGTGCACACCCTGGAAATCAAAGCAGGTTGTCGCTCTTATGCAGAGACAAGAAAGCAGGAAGGCAGTGCAGCCACCTAATGTTGGCCTCACAAGCAGCCATGTGACTGACTGCCTCTGTTTGAAATTTACTAAAGAATTACATCAGTCTGGGAAGGTGGGGGGAGGAGGAAGGGGGAGGATGAAATCACAAGGGAGAGGAGAGGGATCTAGAACAAAAACATTTGTCTTCTTAAAAGGGTAATGTCACTGCCTGTTTTCTGCAATATTTATCTTCTCTTTTTATTGCTTTCTCCAACCTTGGCTGTTCAGAGCACTTAATGTCTGTCATATTCAGCATAGGTCCTTCCAGAGGGAATTTCAGTTCTAACACATCTGAAAGGTGCCGCATTGGCATACATCATCATTGTTTGCCTATTGTCCCTTAGTCTTAGACAAAAAAAGGCTGACTGTTACAATGACAGGATGAACAAGCAGAAACTTGCATATGTGGGGACTGGGGGAATACCTGGATGTAATTCCTTAAAGCAGCCAAGCCTTTCTACAGGATTTAGTGAACTTTGCATATGCCGGTATATTGTATGATATCACAACAGACTTCTTGCATTTTGCTTTGTTTTTGACTTTTGGATTCCACTATTAACATTTCCCCCCTATATTGTAATACATTCTTAGGCATATTGACTGAGAAGAAAAGAATAGCAAAGCTGGAAGAGCATAGTAATTGGGCCTTTTTGTCTAACCCCTAGTGCATACTGGAATCCAAATTAAAGTATCCCTGACAGATGTTCTTCTATTCTCTATTTGAACATAACCAGTGAACTCACCTCTTTTCAGTAATTGGACCCACTGTTTAGCTGTTCTTGTTGTTAATTAGAAGCGCTCCTAATATTCAACCAGCATCCATCTTCTATAACTTAAAGACCATTATTCTGAGTCCTGCACAATGGAATGAAAGAGAACAGATGTTGAACACCATCTGTATCAGATTCTTTCAGGCACTTGGAAAGAGTTGTCATAGGCCTTGTGAGAGCTGTCTTTTCTCAAAGCTAAAATTAATAACTTAACTCACTGTCTTCTTGCAAAACGTTTTTAGTTCCCTAATCATCTTCATTGTCATTCTTTGCACCTATTCAAATTTGTCTGACTCTTTTATTAGAATATGGAGCTCCTTACCAGACACAATACTTGTGATGCACTCTGATCACTACATAATTAAGTGAAATATTCCTTCCCATGATTGAACTCTTTTAGTTAGAGCAATACAGCTTGAAATTGCATGTCCTTTTTGGCAGGTGCATTATTGCTAAATTATATTCTGGTTGTGATCAACCACAGTCCCAAAATTCATTTTGCCATATACTATTATCAAATCAGTTAGGCTATATCTGAGCTTTTTATTTCCTTTACCTGAATGAAGAACATTTATATTTGTCTGTTATTTTTAGCTTATTCTCTAAATCTGTCAATTTTATTTCAAATTGTGCTAGTGTTTGTCAGTTATTTCAAATGGTGCTTTTGTTTTGTAGTATATTTGGTATCCTTCAGTTTCATTTCATCTGCTGATCTGATAAACATTGCCTATAGCTCTTCATCCAAGTGACTGATAAAAATATTGATGTATACTGGGCCCACAACCAAACCCTGTGGCATATCACTCCACTTTTATAAGTACTCTTCGAGTATGAATTTCCAATCAGTTCTATACTCACTAGACATGCAAATCAACCTACTGGACTTAACTATTTTGCTAATCAGAATATCTACATTTGCTAAAATCAACATACGTGATTTATAACGTAATCACCAAACCGGTAGTAAAGCCGGTTGAATCCCACCCCTGGCCTAAAGTCACTCAGCCAGCTTTCATTACCAGAACTTACAGTCTCCTGCTTTCTGGCCTGGCATCCTTTTATTCTTCTTCTTCTGAGTGTGAGTGACTGAAGGGATTTAAATGAAAGCTTTAAAATGAAACTGTATTATTTTTATAAATAACTTAAGGTGGCATTTCTTCTCAGAAGTAAGTTCAGTTATGTTCTTATTTTCAAGTTATGTCCAGCTTCACTACTGTTGTTTATGTACATTTGTCAAATCAGAAATAAAATTTGCTTAGAAAAATAAATTAATGTTGTGGCTAAAAAACCAAGATGTGCAAGGAAATGTGGTATTGGTCAGCAAGACAAATACTAAAACCCATTTAGAGTGTAATTCTCTGTTCATATATTTGGATTTAATTGCCACTGAACCTCTGGGTATAGGTTTTTGCAATGAATTATCTGGATAGCAAGTAGTTAGGCTGCACTTTATAGATGGCATTGGAATATTTAATAAGAAAAAAATAGTTGTATGATTTCAATGGAACACTGCTCTGTTCTACTTAAGACCACATTTTGAAAACTGATTAAGATCTGGCTCAGTGGTGGGATTCAAATTTTTTTACTACCGGTTCTGTGGGCATGGCAAGGGAAAGATACTGTAAATTCTCCAGTCAGAGGTGGTATTTGCTGGTTCTCTGAACTACTCAAAATTTCTGCTACTGGTTCTCCAGAACTGGTCAGAACCTGCTGAATACCACCTCTGATCTGGCTTTTGTGAGGCAGTTTGGGTGTAAAGTCCATTAAGTCATTGGCAAATTGCTTGCTTTATTACTGAAACAGGAAAACTTTATCAATTTTGTTTGAGTGTGTATGTATAATTTGATCATGAAGTGCTTCCCTAGACAATATACAAAATTGATATGAAATTCAGTTTTATCATATTGCTTCAGTATATTGATGCTGCATTTTGCACTAACTGTGCTTTGCAGACCAAATATAAGGATAGCATCGTACAGCATACACAGTAATAATAAGAGGCATGATGTTATCACTGTCTAGGATCCTTGAGCTAAGCTATTCTTGTCCTGCTGACTCAGCTGAACCTAGTAAAGTGTGTTCTTTATCACTATGGCACTTGATTCTTTAGGGGCAATAATCTCCAAATTCCATGTTTACTCTTTTAAAGGGGATTGCAATCAAATACAAGTTAAAGCTCTGATTTCTTGGTACTTGGAACTAACATTCTACAGGCCCACCCCTTACAACTGCATTCAGAAACTAGTCTAGGAGTGCACAACTTTTCCTAAATGTAATGGAAAAGGTTGGGCACAGTACAGGTAGTCCTTGACTTATGACCACAATTGAGCCCAACATTTCTGTTGCTAAGTGAGACAGTTGTTAATGAGTTTCTCCCCATGTTATGACCTTTATTGCCACAGTTGTTAAGTGAATCACTGCAGTTGTAGAGTTAGTAACATGGCTTTAGGTGAATCTGGCTTCACCATTGACTTTGCTTGTCAGAAGATTGCAAAAAGTGATCACATGATCCCAGGACACCTCATGAGTCAGTTGCCAAGTATCTGAATTTTGTTCACATGACTATGGGAATGCTGCATGGATCATAAGTGTGAAAAATGGTCATAAGTCACTTTCTTCAGTGCCGTTCTAACTTCGAACAGTCACTGAACTGTTATAAGTCGAGGACTATCTGTATTATCATCACAAAATGGTCCAAATCTGCTTTAGAAGCTCCATAGAAATTAGAATAGCATTAGGGAGAAAATGGTCATCCAGTGCTCTCTGCTACTTAGCTTCTAGTAGTGGGACAAGCATTCTAGAACCTCCCAAGCTTAAGTGAGACAATCCAAAAAGAAACCAAGCAAGAAGTAATCAGGAATCTATTTGATTTCCAAATATTCTTGGCCCTTTAGTAGATGTATTGAGAATGTATTGTTAAATATAACCAACTTTATTATTCATATTTTGCTTGTCCAATTATTACAAATGAGGGCTTCTTGGTGCTCTCTGAGCTTTTTTTTCTTGCAGACATTTCATTACCCTAACTAGGTAACAAAATCCGCTCAAAGCTTTTCTAATAAGCTCTTCCTAGAATGATGCCAAACCAGTATTATTCCTCTGAATAATTTCTGTGGAAAGGCATTTTTATTCTTGTGTTATAGTGAGAGTAAAGGGTTAACTTGCCACTTCCATATTCACAAGGTGGCTTTAGAGCGAAAACTTGGGAGAGACGAGGAGGGAAGCCGTTGACGGTTGGACTAACAAGAAAAAGAAGTAACTAGCGCTGCGCATCTGAAATAAAGGAATATTCCGGCAGCTTCGTAGCAAACCCTTCAATAATCATTCTGCAATTAATACAGTTTTGTCCTAAACTTGTCCGTCCATGCCGCTTTATTGGTAAACAAACTCTGGATCACAGTCAGCGTGCTTATGCCTAATTGAAAATGACACGTGCAAATCAATGTTATCAAATCTCAATTAAAGAACTATATGGTTGACGGCCGCGAGATTTACGCACATTTTGGCTTTTGCCGCCAAAATAAAGGTCGGAACCCAACCCTCGTGTCCGGGTAAACCCCGGTTTCGCCGCAATTCTCCAGGGAAGCGAACCGCAAAGCCTCTCAAGAAGCCACGAGGGTTTTTAGCGTTGCTCCTTTGCAACCTTCCTCATTGGCCGAAGGTTGGGGATAGGCGCGCGCACAAAGGAGGCGCGCGCCGGAGCCTAGCTGGGGTTGGCGGAAAGACGATTCAAGCGCGGCGGGTACGGCCGGGGGTTCTGATTGGTCGGAACGCAGAGGGGCGCTATAAAAGGCGCGCGTCCCGAACAGGCTTGCATTAGGCGGTGAAATGCAGGCGGCTTAGTTCTAAGGTGTGATTTGCTCCGGCTAATTTAAACACCTCCCGAGTTTCGTGCGTGTGCACGAGCACGACGTTTTTTTTTTAAGGGAAGGCTTCCTTCGCCTCTCGGTTGAAAAGTGGGTGTCCCCCGGCGGCGATCCCTCCCCCGTGAAAGTTGCCCGCCACGCACCCCCGGGCAGAAAGGCGGCATGGAGTGCAAGCTGGAAGCTCACCGTATCGTCAGCATCTCGCTCGGCAAGATGTACAGCGCGCGAGGGCAACGCGGCGGCGTGAAATTGCACAAAAATCTTCTCGTGTCGCTCGTCCTGCGCAGCGCCCGGCAAGTCTACCTGAGTGAACTCGATTGCTCCCTTTCGACGCCTCTCGCTGCTGCTCCCTCGCCGGCAGCCGCCGCGCTGAACCCCCTTCGAGACTGTGGGGAGGAAGGAGGGCGCCCGCCGCTGCCCTTCTCCTCTCCTCCTCCTCCTCGCGCCTTTCTGCCGTCGGCCCGGGCGATGTTGCCGCCGTCGGATCCCCGGACTGCTCCGTGGTGCCGGAAGCTCCCGTCGTCGGACTGGGAAGTCCCGCGGTTGCCACGCTGCTGCTGCGGCGACGGCTCCTCTTTCGTGAGCGAAGCTGGCAAACGGCCGGCCGAGGCTCCTCCTGCCCTTTACTGTTCCAGAAAGCGGATCGCTGCTGTGCATCCCGATGGCGGGACCGAGGCAGAAACGTCTCCGGGCAGCTCTCCGCTGAAAAAGGTCCGCAGGGAGGAAGAAGAGGAGGAGATGGAGACGGGCAATGTGGCCAACCTCATTAGCATCTTCGGCTCCAGTTTCTCGGGACTACTCAGCAAAAAGTCCTGCGGGGGCGAGAGGGAGGGCAGCAATCAGCGGGGAAGGCGGCAAGAGAAAGAGGCGGCGGCGGCGGCAGGAGGGGCTGATGCAGAGCCTGGGCAAATCTGTTGCGATGAATCGGTGCTGCGGAACCTCAACCCTTGGAGTACGGCGATTGTGGCTTTCTGAACTTCTTCCTCCTCAACTCATCGCGGCGACGCAATATGGGACAGCTTTGATTCAGACGCTGGAGGGAGGAGTAGGCGTCTGGGAGCCCCATCGGATAGGAATGGGGGACTCGTCCCAGGCGTTGTGCTCCTTAAGGAGAGGCTGGGGGCCGGTGTGGTGATGGGACTCAATCAGAGCAACCCAGTCAGCTGCCCTTCGCACTTCTTTTCTGGACGTCCTTGGTGGTGGAGTGTCTCATTCTGCATGAAAGTATTTCAGCTTGTTTCCACCTGCCCAGAACTTCCCTTCCCCACCCCCCTTTCTCTATCCCTCCACCTCCAAGCTTTTGGGAAGGTTAGAATAGACCTTGTTATCCTACCGTGCCAAGCATGTTCTGTGAGCTGCAAAAGTCTTCAAAGGACATTTGGGACCCAAGGGGAGAGCTTTCTCACCCACCGTGCTATAAAGCTGTGTTGATGAGGGGTGCTGCTGAGACCTGTTAACAAATCTATGGTTTGGAGTTTCTCTGGGACTTCTATTGCTCCTGGTCTTTGCTATATAAAGGCCCTTGAAGGAAAAGTGGGCCTTAATGGATGTTTTGTACAGTGAGCTCTTTTCTCTGGTTGTGTTTTGTATGAAAATGTAACTGCGTGTGTGACACGTATTAAAATATTTGACATTGTTACATTACACATGTGTTTCTGCAATTTCTGGGATGGGGAGTTGGGCAAGGATTGTGAGCAGATGCCTAGAACAGACTTCTCTGTGCTGATTGGATTAATGACAGATCTACGTATCATGAGTGCATCAAGCTAGGAAAGGGCAATTTAGGATGAAATACTTTTCTAAAGGATAATTTAGGATGGGAATTGGAAAATGATAATCCTTGACTTACCCATTTTGCAAATTTGAAAACTTAACATGTGAATTATGTTTCAGGAGCCACAACTGAGCCTGAGTTGCCTACATCAGATTGTAACATAATAAGTTTCTTTGCTGGTAAGCCTTCATTACATGCAAGTAATTACCTCATGTGATGGAATTATATCTGACGTTGATTAGAAGCTGTTTTGGATACCTTTGTCCATGAAGAGTTTGGTACTCCAAAGTACTGTTTCACAATCTTGGCAGCCTGAAAATATATGGACTTCAACTCCTAGAATTCCCCATCCACTGCTCAAAAGTCCCTTATGGGATTTGTTTTAATCACTGCCAATTTCTCACTAATATCAAGAGAATGGCTACCCTTCCTTGACCTGCGGCATAACATAGATGAAGGTCAGGTTGGTACCATGACAGCTTTACTCAAAGGCATAAGTATTCTCCCACTTAGGATACCTGAGGAAGCCTGTCTGAGACTTGCAAACTTAGGATAGCTCATTTGACCAGGCACAGGGCAGGCTGTTGGCATCATCCGAAATGTGGCTAATGAAGTTGAAAGGGTGAATAGTACTAATCTTCATCTCTGCTTGAGGGATTTGAAGCTTGTAAAATTACTTCCTAGACTTCCTCAGGGATATAAATTCCAAAGGAAATCCAGAGATTTCATTGTGAATTCTCACAACTTAGAATAGTTTTACACTTCTCTGAACCATGTACCTTGAAATGAGTGCTTGTCTTGAGTAGGTTTGCTTTATAGAAAATAAGGCAAACTGACTAGTCTGTAACTACCTCAGGAACATTTCATTTTTATTTAATTATTACAAAGAATAAAAGCAGAAGTCTTAGAATTCCTAGCATTTTTCTTTTGAACAAAAATATATCTGAGAAATTTCATGTGAACCTCCACCTGAAATGGTGGCCTAAATTAACAGTGTCTTATTGCCATGGCAACTCTTAGAAGTTATGTCAGATGTGGGGTTATTCTTGGCCGTGTTTCCTGGACCCCTTCACATATAAGTTTTAAAAAAAAACAATTCAACTGCCAATTCAACAACTGCTGAAATAGTCAGTAAATGCACTTATATTTCATTATAGTTGAGTTGAGGGACTAGAGAGATGAGTCAAAGTCTAGACAGTAACCATTTATTGACTTTGCTGAGACTGACTGAAAAGTTGGTGATTTATGGATCTGTATAGAAATAAGGGATGGATTAAGGCAAGAAGAGTGATTTGTCTGTATTCTTATGGGGGGAATGAAGAGTTTTCAAATTCATTTATACTTGTGATGAAGATTGGAAGCCACTTCTTTAAATACGGTACTTTTTTTGTTTGCGCTCATTCTCTATTTGTCTGAATTTAGTTTGTAATTGTTTTTTCTATTGTAAAAACCTTCAATAAAAATTATGAAGAAAAAGTGCAGACAGAAGAGACTAATTAATAGGGTTCTAAGTTAGCCATGGCCCAAGACTCATTGATTTCAATCTGTGCTATTAAAAGCGACTCAGATTTGAGAGAGTAAAATTTTTTACTGACAGTCAAGGTAAGTTAGCCCCATATAATTTTGGTTTCCCCTCTTCATAGCTCCTATCCTCAAGCTAGACATATTAATTGCAAAATAACATTTTGGCTTCACTATTTTCCTTCCCAACTTCCTTCCCTTCTCTGCATCTTTATATGCCTGACTACCATTAAAGGTCCAATTAGATTGAAAAATGAGTGGCAACCATAAGAATAAAAGAAATTTCAAGTCTTAGAATATTGAATGTGTGTAGCTGACTGTTTATGTCATGTTTGTAAAATAATATCTGTATAGAACAAAAAGTTAAAAGTAAACTACTGTGTATCTTTAATTGCTGCCTTTGGTTTTAGGTAGAAAAAGAAAGTGGTATTGCATATTTTTCATTCTGGCAGTCTATTGATGGAATATCTTAATGGAAAGGAGGACTAATTTAGTAGAAGCAAAATGTTTTCTATTACAAATAGAGCTAGTGACTTGCTTACACTTTTCCCTAAAAGTAGGAAAGAAAGAAAAGTTGGATGATTGCCGCTTTGGTTAAAGGCAGAATATCATGGAAACCACATGGGATCCCAGATCATGTCCAGAAATCATCTTATTCCACCATTCTAATGGACAGATTGGCTAGGAATTGAGTTGAGTTTGCACCTGTATGGGGAAAGCTGTATTAAGAGTTTGATATTGAGGATGGTTCCTTTCAAAAAACACATGCATAATTAGGTAAATGCAAGATGTTTTAATGTGTCCATTTGCCATTTTACTAGCTTTGAAATGGAGGGTTGAATGAAAGGACACTTGTAGGTAATTTACATCTCAGGACATCTTTGTCCCATTCTTGTTTTTGGAGGAGAAAAGAAAATGGTTTGCAATACAATGGTTTGCTTCTAATGTTCTGCTTTTGTGTTATTGTCTTGTTTAATAGTGGTGGAGAGGTTAGCTGGGTTTTTCCAGAATGCCTTATTGACCAGTTAAAAATGTTGAGAACTTCATGCAGGCTCCCATCTGCAGTATTAGTTAATCACAGCAATGAGAAGTGGGCTAAGCTGCTATACTAAGAATTCTCAGCCATGTTTCTTATTCAACTGTGAATATGGAAAAAAAAGAGGCTAATAATAACTGGGAAAGGTGGAGTTTCTTCTGTGGAAATGATCAAGGATACTGAGGAAATAAAAGGGTCCACCCAATTAACTAAGAGTAAATGTCATTCCACCGAAATAGGTTTATCTGCCATTGCTGTAATTGACTTTCTGATTTGTATGTGCATGTGCTTGAAATCTGGGGATGTAAATTATTAAAGCCAAATGGCACTAATAATGCTAATATTTGACCTTTACCCCCCAACTGCTTTCAGTTTTATCTTCATCTGCCTAAGACAAGTGACTACCTTAGCTGTTACTCTCAAGTTCATGAATTCTGCTGGTTATGGATGATAAGATCTATAATACAATATGCTTGGAAAGTACTTGGATGAGATTATCTTTAATTTGAACATTTTCCTTCAGCTGTGGAATAAAATACTTCTTTTTGTAAGGCAAAGAAGGATTTCCTAATCTGCTGTCTTCCAGTTACATTGGACACTACCACCAAAATATCCCTGGTTGTTATGGGTGGGAATGCTGTGACCCATAGTCTTCATCTAAAGCAGGGGTGTCCAATCTTGGCAACCTTAAGGATGTGGACTTCAACTCCCAGAATTCCCTAGCTGGCATGGCTGGCTGCCGAATTCTGGGAGTTGAAGTCCACAGGTCTTAACGTTGCCAAGGTTGAATACCCCAGATTTAAAGGTTACTGATTTGTATTAAGATTAAAGTTGGGTTGTTATAAATAAAGTATAAGGGAAGCAGCAAAGGAATCTTTAATTACAATATGACCCAGAAACTACTTCCACATGAGAGGTAAACAAGTCAACAGAACTGCAACTGAACAAAGAAAGTCTTTAGAGTGAATAAAATTAACATGACAATAATAAATTATGACTGTCTTCCAGGTTAATTACAGCAAGCCTACTTTTTTTTGAGAAATAAGAGTGCTGTTAGGCTAAGGAAAATGTCCTCAGATTAAAAGGCCCCTGCCTATGTTTCTTTAAGAAAGTTTGTGTCCGAAGGCTGAAATAACTTGGGCTGAGAGATTTCTTCCATTTTAGCTTCTCTGCTATGGTGGTTTTGTGTCTGGAAGTACCTCAAGCATCTTTGATGTCCAGAAAATTGACAACCATTTCTAGTTGAAGAGTTTCAAAACTTTGAACTAGACCTTAGTTATTCACTACAAAAGACCTGTATGCCTAATGTAGAGATAGATTAAAAATACTTTGGATGAACAAAATAAATATGTATTATACACAGGCCTATGATCAGGTGACTGCTAAACGGGCAGATTCTAGTTAGTGCTAGGAATCCAGTAAGACACTTATTTGCAAACTCAAATGAATAGCTGCAAATATCACTAAAGATGACAGAAGCAAATTGTTCCCATGCTGTTTGTTTACTTATATCCCATCTTTATTATTTTTACAAATAATCCAAAGTAGCAAACATCCTATGTATCTTCCTCCTATTTTGACCATGATGATAACCTTGTGAAGTGGGTTGGGCTGAGAATTATTATTATTATTATAATAATAATTATTAATTGGACTTATATGCCACCCTCTCTCCCTCGGGACTCAGGGCGGCTTACAGTAAAAGTAGAAATACAATAAATTACAATAGATTAAAACCAAAATAGCTAAGTCCAATAAGAATAAAAACCCCATTGAATTTAAATTAACAGTAAAACCCTATGCCATTACCCTTCAGTCCAGGCCGGATTGTTGAAACAACCAGGTCTTAAGGTCACAGCGAAAGAAACGGAGGTCAGGGGCCAGCTGGAGCTCCAAGGGGAGTTGATTCCACAGGGTGGGCGCACCCCCAGAGAAGGCCCTACCCCTGGGTGCCGCCAGCTGACATTGTCTGGCTGACGGCACCCCAAGGAGGCCCTGCCTGTGGGAACTTACAGGGCGATTAGAAGTCGACGCTGTCAGGAGATGCTTCCGCAAATACACCCAGCTGGCTTTCATGGCTAAGGCGATGTGTAAACTCATGATCTCTGGCTTTCTAGCCTGGTGCCCTAACCACTAGATCAAACTGGCTGTTTCTGTTACCAAGATAAATCCATGAATGTGTCCATCAAGGGCCCTGGTAACTTTGAGGAGTCTTTCTTTTACGTGTGAAGCAAGGGAAGACTCCCCATGTTATACACTTATTGTGGGAGACACTGCAATGCTTTCTGATTTTTCAAATGGAAAAAACTGGCATGGAGAGGAAATGTAGATTTTTTCACAAATGGTCCAATGGTTCTTTGTTTGCTTTTGCGGCCTTCAACCTCTCTCCCTCCCTCCCTCCCTCTTGAAACAACAGCCTGCTTAAGAAAAAGGTTCCGCCATATCAAATTTACACAAGCAGAACTTCCATGTTCTGAAGCAGTGTATCTCTAGATAGTTTTTTGAATAAACATTCCCATGCCCTCCCACAAATTTCCCCAAAGCTCGAAGCTAGAAAATTAGCAAGGAATTACACAAAATGTAACCAAGCTGTGTTTAGGGACAATTATTGGGAAAGAGATGACCTAAGGTGACCAGCTTGGGAAAATACAAACTATATAAATCTCTATGGCTTATCTCAGCAGCCTGGAATTTTGTGAGACTCTTGAAGAGAGGGGAAAAAAACTTCAGGGGCCTGCATTCCTCATGCAATATTTCGGCCGCTTACTGAAAAACATCTGGCTGTCCACTTTAAAGGTATCAGAATGAGAGTAAAGCTGTGGATGGGTTAAGGTGGCCATATCTGACCGTGGTTAAATGTTGCTGCCACTTTCAGAATGACTGGTGAGATGGAGAGTCAGTGTCTGGACAGGATTCAGTTTGGTTTTTTGGCCATTTTAAATGAAGAGATTAAAATTTTGGGATGTAGCTCTATTTTGCAGTATAGTTGCTTCTCTTCAGGATTTCAGCTAGCTTGGCACAAGACCTTTGTAATGGTATGCAGCAATGATAAGGAAAGAAATACCCTTCTCCAGAAATGTACAGTGTGCTACATATGCCTGCATTAGGATTAATGTATGCTGTACTTTGCATGCTATAAATGGGAGTTTCCCAGCCTGATATCATCCAGGAACAGTGCTGGTTAAGGATAACAGATGTTCCTAGAATCATAAAATAGAAGGGGTAGAAGGGGCCTTGGAGGAATGCAAAACCCCAACAGACTGCCATCCAGCCTTTGTTTAAACCCTTCCAAAGAATGAAAGTCCAAGGCAGTCTGTTTTGTGGGCTAATACATTTGAAGGACATCAAGTTGGAATGCTAGCATTTGTCTTTAGCATCCCTTTTGTTCCCCAAAGCAAAACATTTTCTGGGTAGAGAAAAAGGGAAGGTAGGGTTTTAATCCCACGATGTGAAATCCATTAGTGTTAGTTTTCCATATCCATCACACACTGAAATATATAAAGGTGTCATCAAATCCATTCACCTTCTGAAATTGTTCAGTTAATGCCTATGTTTACAGTATTCCCAAAATGTCAGGAACACGCTGTTTCTTCTTTCCAGATAAATGCAAAGAATTTAAGTTTTAAATGAATTTGTGTCTTTTCTAGAATAACAGCAAACTGAAGCTTAATTCACATAAAATAGAAATGTTTCTGGTCAATACAGTTCTGTCTGGATTTGGTTTCAGCCCCATGATTAGCCTTGACCTGAATGCTTAACTTTATTCAACCTGAGATCATACTATATTCTATACAAACCAGGTTTTAAGACTTTCAGAAAAGACTCTTTACTTCTGTGTAATTATTAAGTAAAGTTCAAGGAACTTCCCAGGACTTGGAACTGCCTACCAAGGGAAGCCTGTAACTGATGAATTCTAAGCAGTAAGGGTCCTTGATCTCGTTAAGTAATTTATGTTAGCTGTGGTAAATGTGCTGCAAATGTTATATTCTACAGTTTTTAATATTGTCTTCTTAATTTTTCTTTTATTTTGTATGTTACTATTATTCAGGATGTGGCAGCCTTTTCTTCTTTTGAACTTGGATGATGGATTAAGATCCTGTAAGACAAATAGGGCCTGTCTGTGAACCAATCCAGGAAGGAGTAATGGGGTCCTGATTGAGGATAGTAAGAAAATGGCGCCTTGCTTCTGATTGGTAATCTCAGTCCTATTCTCACAGTTTAGAACCCATCTGCTGCTGCAAAGCAACGTAATGAGAAACAGAAATCTGAGCAGGTCAAAATGTTTCCATCTTCCCCTCTGTTTAAGCAGCTGCTGTTCATTTGCAAAAAGGCAATTTACTAAATATGGCAAGTAAAGATGAAATCCTCTACTGATTTCTCTGGGAGGGAGTGATACTTGTTAAACTCAGCAGGACTTATTCTGAATTGAAATCTAGGATTGAACTGTAAAGAGGCTCAGATGGAAGCAAAATAAAATCAGGTGCTTAAGAACCATGAAACAGAGGGAAGGAGTCAGGTAGAAAGGAGTAGAGCAGAGCAGAGAGAATGGAAGGAAGTGCTTATTTTTCCAGGACATTGCTTGAGAACAGAATGAGATTGACTCTGATTTTGCTAAACAAGCAATCTGGATTTTGCCATAGTTCCTATGTCAGTTCCAGTTCTATATGAACCAGATGGAGTAAACTTCTCAAAAATTGCTCAACAATGTTGGGGGTGTTGGTGGTGGTGGATTTTTTTTTTTAGTATATGGAGCACTGCACATTTGGAATCCCAAAGCAAGATTCCTCCTTTCTTTGGACTTTGTATGCCAGATTTTAGCCTGGAAACAGCTGGAATCAGAAATGGAAAAGTGAGGAGCTCTAAAAGGGAGCCAAATTTCCCTTTGATGAAATTCATGGGAGGCATCTGTCAGCTTTAACAAAGCCATTGGCCCTGGTCCTCTGGGACTCTCCTTGCAGATGCCTGCAATGGTTGTGACTTGCTCAACCCAAAAGTTGAGTTATTGGGATTTTTTGTCAAGTAGACTGTCTTTTAATCCAGGAGTGTATTGCATCAAATAAAGCAGTTGATAATGAAATAAATAACGGTAGACTATTTTCATGTTCTAAATAAGAAACATGCTTGGCAAAAACTAGTTCTCCTTTTGATAAGGAATTATGCTAAACATTTGCTTTTTGAACAGTTCATTGAATTAGCCATGGATGACTCACACAAAATACTAAACTGAGAGGTGGACAAACATTTGTGGTCAGGAATTACATTTTCTTGGCTGGCTTCTAAGAAGCAGAGAGGTATGGACAGCTAAAGACTTATGTCATTGGAGCTGACTTTTTTCTCCAGATAAACTAGGTGATGTATTTATTGAAAGCCTTAAATGGCAGCAGAAAAACTCTGCCATCCAAATTGCCATTTTTTCACCCCATTTCATCAGCGCAATCCTGCAGTATACTGGTAGTTCCACCTTAGAAACAAATAATGCATACAAGCAAAAATCCTATTAATTGACAAAGAACAAACTAGGGACAGCTGCATAGCAGGATCAATTGAATTCTTTTCTTTCTTTCTTCTTCATTGGCCAAGTGTGATTAGACACACAAGGAATTTGTCTTGGTGCATATGCTCTCAGTGTACATAAAAAGAAAAGATACATTCGTCAAGAATCATAAGGTACAACACTTAATGATAGTCATAGGGTACAAATAAGCAATCAAATCATACTAGGAAACAGTCAATATAAATTGTAAGGATACAAGCAACAAGGTTACAGTCATACAGTCATAAATGGGAGGAGATGGGTGAAAGGAAGGATGGGAGGATTAATAGTAATAGTAATGCAGACTTAGTAAATAGTTTGACAGTGTTGAGGGAATTGCTTGTTTAGCAGAGTGATAGTGTTCGGGGAAAAACTTATTGAGTCTAGTTCTGGTGTGCAGTGTTCTATAGCGTCATTTTGCGGGTAGGAGTTGAAGCAGTTTATGTTTAGGATGTGAGGGGTCTGTAAAGTATCCAGGTCCTCAATGGAAGGCAGGTTGGTAGAAATTGTTTTTTCTGCAGTCCTAAATATCCTCTGAAGTCTGTCTGTTTTGTTGGGTTGCAGAACCAAACCAGACAGTGATAGAAGTGCAGATGACAGACTCAATAATTTCTCTGTAGAACTGTATCAGCGCAGAAAGAACATTCTTTGTTGTGCTTTTTGATGACGTTATTGATGTTAGGTGTCCATTTTAGGTCTTGAGATATGATAGAGCCTAGAAATTTGAAGGTATCTACTGTTGATACTATGTTGTCTAGTATTGTAAGAGGTGGTAGTATGGGAGGGTTTCTCCTAAAGTCTAACCACCACTTCTACGGTTTTGAGTATGTTCAGAACATTATTGAATTCCTATTAAAATAGTTGACACACCCACCTACACCTGAACACTCCAGAAACTTGCCTTGTTTTCTGTTGCACAATAAAATATGAGCTCTTCAGATACAATAAATAGTGAGAAATTGTATTATTGCAGTATTCCAGGTTACACTGCTTATATCTGTGGAGAGAAACATTTTAGTCCCTGTCCCATTTTAATCTTTGTCAAGCAAGCAATTCTAAAACACAGTAGCATCCATCTACATAGTGACCTGTTTATTGTTGCCAACAGTGAGGATTTTAACCCTCAAGTAATGCTACCCAGGGGTACTCCTGGCAGGTTGCTTTCCAGCTTTCAAAGTGACCTCAGATGCCAAGCAAACAATAGCTCTGTAGTCCCTTCCCTCCCTTTTTTTGTTCAAAAGCAAAGATACTGCATTTTGGCACACTAGCACTGTGTATTCCCTGCCTTCACATGTGTGCTGGGGCCGAGTGAGGTTTTGGTTCTCTTGCCAACAGTTATTAATGCAGCCATAAAAAAAACCCACCCAGCCATCTGCTCTTTGCAGCTATCGTTCTTGCTTGGGGAACATGTAAAGCTTCCTGGGGATTTCTTCTTCTTCTTCTTCATCCACATTGCACACATGCGCTTTCTGCCAACATTGTCTGACCTCAGCTGTCATCTTTGTTTTTGGAGGGGATCAATCTTGAGCCTAAGGATAGGTTCGGACATGTCTAATGCAAAGGAAAGACTGCTAATGCTAAGAACAATGGAGCTTTCATTGCAATTGCAATAAAACTGCTGTCAGCAAAGGGATATGGGTGATGAGATGTCGTGTGAGCTAGAAAGTCCTTGACGCAAACGTGTAGCCTCCCCTCTTGGATCAGACAGTTGCAAGTATAACAAGGCTGTTAAGCAGATCTTTACAGTTAAATCTAGTCTTCAACAGTTAAGTGTGGAACTGTTGGAAGAATTATCCTTCTGAGTTCAGTTCCAAGTGGGGAAGAAAGACACTGGAAACATGGAGGCTGTTTGGAAAGATGGTTTAATGGTGGACAGGACCACATGGCTTGGAGCTCCAAAGTGAAAAGGATGATCACATCCTTCAAGATGTTGGGTGAAGGAAAAGAAGGAAGGGCCAAGATGCTGAGAGACCCTTATATACCCTCCGATGGGACCTACCTTAGTGTTTCCTGTTCCTGTGCAAGAAATGTATCCCATTGGCTGTCAGACTCCCAGGGGCGGGGGTCTTAAATAACTTTGTAGGCTTTGTCTGCACCACATGGCTTCACCTGAGTGTTGGCTGATACAATCTTCCCAGGCCAGGTTGTGAGACGGGTAGAGGCCTTTATTATGTAGAATACTCCGGCCTAGGCCTTAATGGCCCATTAGCAAAGGTGGGAGGGGGCTGAGTTTCTGCCTCTCTGAGGTGAGTTTCTGCTCTGAGTTTCTACTCTTTTTAGGGGAAATATTCTGCCTTTTTAATATTTCCCAGGATATTTCATTTTTCTAGGAGAGGGGTGGGTGCTAACTTCCTACAGAACTGTGCATATGAAGGTAAGAAATTAAAAAGGAGGATTTCTGAGGATGGGAAAAGGCTGTAGTTTTGCCCTCACCAAGTTTATCTCCCTTTGAAGGTGTGTGGGGGGGTCGCCTTCAAATCAGTCTTGACTCCAGGTGACTGCTTGGACAAATCCTTGCAGTTTTCTTAGCAAGATTTGCCATTTCCTCCTTCCTACAGCTGAGAGACAGAAAGTAACTAGTCTGAAGTCACCCAACTGGTTTTGTGCTTAAGGCTAGACCAGAACTCAGGGTCTCTCAGTTTCTAGCCTGGTGTTTTAACCACTATACCAGCTGGCTCTCTATGCTGTCTCTTTTGTCTATAGGTAGCTTCATTCCCAAGCACTTTTCTCCTAGCCAAGTGGCAACAGTACTGGCATTATTCTGAAAGTTAAATATCCAAACAGGGAACTTGGAAGAGGGAAGCCACAATTCAGGAAAGGATTTAGCAGACTTATAAGACTTTTCAGGAGGTGTTAAACCTCCACTTATTAGAAGTTATGAATGAAGTCATGCAAGAGAAGAGAATACCAAAGACTTGGTCAGAAGCTTATATCACACTTATACCGAAGGAAGACACAGACTTACAACAAGTTAAAAATTATAGGCCTATTTCCCTATTAAATTCAGACTATAAAATTTTTGCTTCAATTTTGGCAGAAAGACTGAAAAGATACTTAAACAACTTTATACATGTTGACCAAAATGGGTTTCTGCCAAAAAGACAAATCAAACATAATATGAGAATAATCCTGGACACTCTGGAGTACTCTGAGGCACATCCTGAAAAGCAAATGGCCTTGATGTTTCTGGATGCTCAAAAGCCTTTGATAACGTGAGTTGGCTTCATGTTACTACAATTGACACAAATGGGCTTTGGCAAAAATTTTATACATGCTATTGAGACTATATATTCTGAACAAACCGCAAGGGTTTTGATAAATGGAGAATTGACAGAGCCTATAAATATAAGAAAAGGGACTAGACAAGGCTGCCCACTGTCGCCCCTGCTGTTTGTGTTAACCTTAGAAGTGTTAAACAGGTGTATTAGAGAAGATAAACAAATAAAAGGAATGAAAATTAAAAGAGAAGAATATAAGTTACAAGCCTTTGCAGATGACCTGGTATTTATATTAGAGGACCCACTGGAATCAGCTTAAGCTAATTGAAAGAATAGAAGAGTATGGAGAAGTAGCAGGATTGAAAATTAATAAAGACAAAACAAAGATATTAACAAAGAATATGTTAGCGAGACGGAAGAAAGAATTGGAAGAAGCTTTAGAAATACAGGTCACAAGTAAGGTTAAGTATCTAGGATATATATTACAGCAAGATGTAGTACACTGAAGGAGGATAATTACATTAAACTTAAACAGCAGATAGCGACAGACTTGGAAAAATGGAAAAACTTACAACTATCGTTGATTGGGAGAATATCAACAATCAAGATGAATGTATTGCCTAGAATTCTATACTTATTCCAGACAATTCCAATCAGATTAGGGAAAGAGTTTTCAAAGACCTAAATCGAATGATGTTGAAATATATATGGCAAGGCAAAAAGCAAGAATAAAACTTAAGTTATTGCAGGATGCAAGATTAAGAGGAGGGTTTGCTTTGCCCAATTGGGAACTATACTATCAGGCAGCAAATTTGATGTGGGTAAAGATTGGATAACACTAAGGAATACTAGATTATTGACTCTAGAAGGACATGACTTGTTATTGGGGTGGCATGCATTCCTTTGGTATAAGGGAACTAAAACACAAGGGTATTTTAGAAGACATTATATTCGAGAAGCTTTGTTTTTAAACTGGGAGAAGATTAAAAACAACATTACTTGAAAATTCCAATATGGATATCTACTATTGAAGCCTTTTCATATCCAGTAATATATAAAAAGGAACAAACAGTTAGATATGGTGAGATATTGAATGAAAGGGGTGAACTTAAATCTATGCAAGTTGGAAGAACAAGGTATAAAATGAATTGGTTTTCATATTTGCAAGTACAATCTAGATTTGATAAGGATATTAAAGTAAAAGGTATTTATAACAAGCAGATTGGGCTAGACAAAATATTGATGGGTACTGATGAAAAGGTGATTAAAAACTTTATGAATATTTTTAGAAATTAAAATGGAAGAGGAACAAGTTAAAGAAACAATGATTGCTTGGGGAAAAATTTTGGCTATGGGATTGATCTAGAGAAATGGGAAAAATTATGGTCCCAGAATTAGAAAATGACAATGTCAACTGCTTATAAAGAAAATTTGTATAAGATGTTTTACAGGTGGCACTTACCCCGACGAGAATTGCAAGAATGTTTAAGAATAAATCGGATAAATGTTGGAAATGTCATCAGATACCTGGATCATATTACCATATGTGGTGGACTTGTTCGATGCAAAAAGATATTGGACTAAAATCCACATGGTTGGAAAAAATGATACAACAACACATAGACTTGAAACCAGAAATATTTTTATTGGGAATTATACCAGATATCTACAATAAAGAGTTGAAATATTTGATTGTAAATGTTTTAACAGCAGCTAGAATTGTATTTGCCAAAAATTGGAAGAATGATAAAATACCTATGCAGGAGGAAGTGATTAGGAAAATTATGGACTGTGCTGAAATGAGTAAATTGACATTTGAAATTAGAGAACAAGAAGATAAACAATTTTACAAGATATGGGATTTGTTTTATCAATGGTTGGATAAAAAGACTTGGTAATGCAATAGACTATATAATTTTGTAATAGAAATATAATAGGCTGATATAAAATATAATGTTGATATATATAACCATTGGATGAAAGTATAACATAAATTTTAGATTAAAATATATCTCGTATATATGATGAAATAAATAGTTTAATTGTACACAAGTAATAATTGATAAATACATAATGTTTTATTGATAATATGAGAAATTTTCTTTTTGATAAATTGTGAGTGATGAATATGAAAGGATGACACAAAGGATTTGTAACCAACTGACACACTGTATGTATATATGGAAGATGGTTTTTATGTTTTGTATGTCCTGTTTGTATGTTTGTATCAAAAATAAAAAAACTTTTTTATAAAAAAAAAGGAAAGGATTTAGCATGAATTTGTTGTGGTTCCATTGGTTTGTGAAAAACTGGGCTACTCCAGCTTCCTGTCATGCCCCTGTCAGAATCTGATTCAGAGGGGGAGGCCGAACAGCTGACAGGGAGTGGGAGTGGGCTCCCTTGGCTGTGGAAGAAACTGGGGAAGGGCAAAGTCCCGCTGGGCAGAGTAGGGGAAAGGTAGACTAAGGCAGAGGGAATTTAAAAAAAAAAGGAATTCAGAGGAAGATCCAGGCCCACCCCTCTTCATCCTAGGGCATGCAGGGAGGAATGGAGAAAGGAGCAACATGAGTTGTGTGGCTTATGGGGGAGGAAAGGTCCCTGATTCCCTTCATTATCTGCAGCTGGGAATACAGTGTTTAAAAAGGGAAGCTGCGCACAGCAAGTTGTTGAGAGCAAATCGTTGTTGGAAGAGTTTTTTCTCCAGCCGAAGGTAGCCTGGACATTGGGGGCAAAGCTGGAGATAATAAAGTGACTCTTCTTGCTTATTTGACTGTGTTGCCTTTTGTGCCATGCCCCAGGCCATCACATTTCCTTTGAAACCATTGGTCACATTTCCTTTGAAACCATTGGTGCCCATCCGGGTTTAAGAATATGATTTATCCTTAGCTAGACCTGCCTTGTTTCATAGGCCTCTCAGGTACTTTAACACTTTTTCAACTCAGTGCCTTTTAGATGTTAGACTTCCAGAATGCCTAGCCATAATGACTGGGAATTCTGGGAGCTGAAATCCCAACACACCTGAAGGTGCAGGTATTATTCTTTTGGTCCTCAATTTCCCCTTTCTCCACTTGCAATATGTGGATAATAATCTTTGCCTTCCACAGAGTGTTTTTAAAGAGGATTACAGGGTAAGTGTTGACAGGTGGAAATGCATTATGGTACATAAGTTGATATTTTGATAAATGTGTGAATTCTTTGCAATACTCTGGAGGTGAGAGGGTTCTGTTCAGATGCTTTGCATGTTTGGAAAAGGGGACAGTGAAGTTTATGCTACTGCCGGCACCTGTAATGCCTTGTTTATCAGCACACATATCCCTTAATGACATCTACAAGGGCAGGGTAGGACAAGCAGCCAAAGTATACCAACATAGAACGTCTGCATTATATTCTCTGCAATTAATTCTTACACCTTTGAACATTCAGGGATGTCTGTGCTCACCCTTAGAAATAAAAGTATGGATAAGCTTTCTGGGGCTAAGCCTAATTCAAAATGCAATCTTCTTGTCTGGTGTGCATCATTCACTGTCAGAACTGGGTGCTTGTCTGGAGATGAGATTCCCAAATCAGATATTTTTGGATAGCAGGACCCTCTGTGAGTACAAGAAAAGATAAGCAAGGACAACCATTATGGGCACTTCTTTTCTGCTTATCGGTCCCATTTCAGAAAATTTGAAACAGACCTGTCTCTCTTGCAGACTTCAAAACACTGGTAATGCAGTGGGTCAACCAGTGTTCGCTCTCCAGTTGGCCAAGACGCCTGCAAAAGGCATTTAGTCAGTGCCCTGACCTGTATATTTGCAAGTCCTGAGCAACAGCAGCAAAAGCACCCTAGCTGTTCTCCATCCAGAAAAGAAATAAAATAAATTGGTACCTTGCCTCAAACCAGCTTTTCAGTACCTTTCTGGTATATTCATTTAACAACACACATACACATTCCTCTGAAAATTTGGAGCAGGGT